>PVKB01000239.1:553892-645707 GCA_004027205.1 Ctenodactylus gundi
AATAAAGTAAATTTCTGGAAACTGCCTAAAGCTCTGTATGATACTGATAAGTTGTGAGCCACCTGCGTGTGGATCCCATGTGAAGAAATCGCTATCTGTGGCCTGCGGACAAAGCCCTTGTATAATCGATAACCAGAAACCTATAATCAATAACCAAAACACCTGCCCACCTGCCGTGGACCCCCCCCCCCCCCCGAAGAAATCACTGTCTTTAGCTTGTGGGCATAAAAGTAGTATATAAGCCATCCTCGCCCTGAGCTCAGGGTCCAGGTAGGAGTCACAGACTCTGAGTGCAGGTTACGTGTCTTGTTCCTCGTCCCCAGTTTCCTCTCCTCCTGAGTGCGAGACCCCTGCAGCAGGAGTGACTGTCCAGCCAGGCAGCTATCGGCAGGTCCTGATCCAGCCATGGACTGGAGAGCCCCTGACAAGCTCATATGGGGGTCGGCTGCGATCGACGATACTCAAGAACACATCGCATGGTGAGCATAAGGGACCCAGGATGGCAACAGTTTTAGGAGGCAGAACAACACTTGCTTTCCTGCTTAATTAATCGACCAATTTATTATAGCTTGATTTGTGAATTGGGTTAATTGATTGATTGTTGTGTGAATAAAGAACATTCCCAGGCAAATTCATCTGCCTCTGTCCTGACTGTCTCCTCCTAGGGAGTGCTCCTGACACACAGTCTATTCAGGGGCGGCTGGCAACAGTGGAAGGACATGGCAAAGGCAGAGGTGGAGGCAGCTCCTCATGACATCACACACAGAAAGCCAAGTCCTGTCAAGTCCAGCAAGTCCAGTCTCTCTTCAGAGGAAGGTAGCAGCCTCTACACATATATACACATATGTGTGTGTGTGTGTGTGTGTGTGTGTGTGTGTGTAGAAATTATATAGGAAAATAGAATATTCTAATGACAAAATTTGAGTCTTCTGAGATCCTGAAGCCTGTTGAATGTGACGATGAATTTCTTTTGATGTGTAAGTTAATGTGATATGAATTTGTATCAATTTTATTAGAAATAAACTTAATTAATTAATTATTATCTTATACAATTTACACTTCCACAGTAGAGAGGCAATGTATCCTATTTTCACCTTCCAACTATGCTGTTTGGATTCATATGAATATGTCTTTTATTACTTCTGAAAAATTAAGCACTCAGTTTATCTGTCCTTTCATTTGAGGGAAGCAAAATGATATAATGGCATCTGCCTCCATGAGATTTTTAAGGATGACATAAGTCACTAATTTAAGTAACTTAGAATGTACTTGGAACATGTTTTGCTATCAATGAGTCTAATTACAAATGCTTCCCTTCAAGCCCTAATTACAAAGGATTTCTGGTGCAACTCATGTTACCATCTGGTTGAACTGAACATAAAACACAGTTACATTTTCGAAAGATATCTGTGCTTGCATTTACATAATAAAAATTTACTAAAAATCTATGATGTGCAGAAAGACTTTTGTTTGGGCTACAAAAACGAACAGAAGTTCTCTAAACTTTTATATTGCAGTAGAGGTAGAGAGCAAACAAAATGAGTAAGTAAAAGACATTATTCGTCAGATGTTGATGACGGAGCAATAGAATAGGGCCAGAGCAGGGTAGGCTTCAGCGAGGGACCTGGTATCTGCGTCAACTTTCAATAGCATAGTAGGATAAGGCCCAGTGCTATGTCGATTACGATCAGCATCTCTGCGGAGGTGAAGGTCCAAGAGCTCCGACAAGGCCGAGCACATACAGCTCTCTCTGGTGGGAGCAGCTTGACAAGTTCGAGGAACAGCAAAGAGAAGAGTAATGGGAAATCTGTAAGATAACAGGAGATCCCCATTAGGTAAGTGGCTAGATCATTTTGACCGCTTGGGCTTTCATTTTGAGTGGGATGGTGAAGCCCTGGAAAGTTTGAGCACACGAGTGTTGTGATCGCTGGACCCAGATAGGAAGATCTCTGTCTGTGGAGGGGAGAACCACAGAGAGAGGCACATCAAGAGTTTTGTTTACACAGGAGATTTACACGATAAAATGGGCAAGATATTGGGATTCACGGAGAAAGGGATGGGACAGATGGGAGGGTTAAAGAGGGAAGAGGAAGGGATTGTAACAATGTAGCAATACATATTTGCACAAAACTTTCAAGTATAAACTAACCATTGAATATGAGAAAGAGATAGAGAGAGAGAGAGAGAGAGAGAGAGAGAGAGAGAGAGATTTTCATTTTGGCAGGATCCCTACACCGCCTGTAATCTTCTCTCTGCAAAGCTGTTCAGCATAGGCATCTGGCAATCTCACAAATTATATCACATACAGATATGTCATAGCAGATGCAGTGGGTGCTTGGTCTCTGTGGTGGATACAAGCAAACTTTCCTCAAATGACTCGGTTCTATGAGTATGTGCCAGTGTCCCTCATGCACCCCATACTTTCCTATTTCATACCTGTAAGTGCAAGGATCAGAGTCCTTGGTACTACAGCACAAAGCTGGACGCATCTAGCCGTAACGCCTCCCGTGGTTGTGTTGTGGAACTACCTACGGGGGACACGCTTTGTGAGTCTCCTGTGAAATCAGTCTCTCCTCCTGCTATAAATAAACACTACACCATTTGTGCCTGATATGTATGTTGTAGTTTTTTGAGCAACCTCAAAGAATAAATAACACATTAGGCTGAGTGGTACTTATCTGTTTTTTTGTGTGTGTGTGAGTTAATGAAACCCGGGATTTCACACTGAACTACATCCTGTGTCCTTTTTAGCTCTTTACTTTGATACAGTCTGAGTGCTCAAGTTGCCCAGGCTGAGCTGGAACTTGCAATCCAATTCAGAGCGACAAGGGCGCACCACTCCCATTGGGTTCATCGTAGTCTATATTGCAATGCAGCCGAATCATCCAATAAAGAATTTTTATTCTGGGTAAAGTATATTGGGACAGGCTACAGGGGTGGAGCTGGTGGGAAGAAGTAAATAACACATACTCTTCAGAAGCGGAGACAACTTAGATTCAAAGTAGGATGCGAACAACAACAACAACAAAATGCCAAGTAGGTTACAGTGACAACAAAGGCTGACCACTTAGGAAAGAGAAAGCACGTATTAACTGACGTGGAAGACAGGAAGAGGGGTCATTTTAGATTAAGGCAGCAATCGGTATGCATTAGTAGATGTTGGCTGTGTGGGATTATTAGATACCCCAGTGATGGGAATGAGAGCTTAAGTATACATGGATGTCAGTGCAGAGATCAAGGCGGGAAGTGAGCTCTGAAGACATCATTGTGTAGATGGCAAGGAAAGCTGGACACTGAAATACCAGGATGGATTTTGGATAAAGAAATGGGCTGATGGCAATCTCGAGACACTCTAGAGTCCAGAGTGAGAAAAAGAAACAACCAAGGGAGAACAAGGAAGAGCAGGTATAGAGGTAGGAAAACAACGAGAAGACAGAGTTGTCCGAGGAGACAAGAGGAGAGGAACAGGAGTTTCAGCTCTATCAATTGTCACTGATGAGTCAAAAAATGGGACCAACCAATAGATTTTATTTTTCAAAATGATGAAGTAAAATACTTAATGAAAATGGTTCGAGGGAATATGGGAGGAAAGAAATTGGAGATAATACGAGGTTAAGCCTCCTCCTCCTTGAAATTAGTATCTTAATCTTTTGGAAAGATACCCTGGATCTGTGAGGCAGTTTATTAAATGTAAAAATTAACATGGCAATTAACTTAATAAATCCCTTCTTAACATCTAATGAAACATCTGTGCCTTTTTGTCCCATATGATGACTGAGGTACATGGCATGTGATAATATTATTAAGAAGGTTACCCTTTTTTTATCTGAATCTACTCTGATTCACATCATTAAATAATCTAATCTGTGAGCCAAAATGTCAACCAATACCTTGGGCTGTGTCCTGAGGATGTTGGTGTGTAACGAGGACCGTTCTTTAGCTGGTTTATTATTCTTGCGTGTTGGTGCTAGCTTGGCTCCTCTCAGTGTCTGTAGTAAATTGCTTTCCACCAGGAATTTGAAAATAATTTAGTTGGAGCATTTCTAGCCATATGTATGTATGTTTTTGTATTAAATCCTGGCCAGCGTCCATCAGTTCTGGAGTTGTATTGTTTTACAGATTTCGTGACTCGTTTGTCACAGAAAGTAGGACAAAATCCAATTCTTTTTCCCCCCTTTGTTTCTAGATATCACTTTCATTTGGCAAGGCTAGTATTTCAATAGCACACAAGATGTCTGAGGCTGGGTCATGGCTGAGACTGAGCCATGGTGGAGCCTTTTTAAGAACACACATTTCTACTCCTGAGTCCAGTGTATCATGAGACAGACGACTGAAGGTTGGCTATTTATTCTGGGCAATGTGTTCCTAGCAATCTACTTGCTTTTAACTTTGGTACAAGCAGATGGATTTCAATAACATACACAAAACAAATCCCACAACTTGGGAATGAATATTTACTTTTTTCCCTAAACTGTTCCATTTAAGCATTGAATTTGTTTCACTTACAGTAATTAGTGAGAGAAGACAAATTTGTAATTGCATAGATGAGAGAATGGATTTTTTTTTTTTTATTTTGGTGGACTAAAGATTGAGTCTAAAGCCTTATGCATGCTAGACAAGCACTCTACCCTGTGTTACGTATCCAGTGCCAAGTTAGAAAATTTTAACCAAGATATAAATATCTGCTCTGGGGAACTCAGTCTCTCCTCTTGCTGTAAGCAAACATTACATAATTTGGGCCTCAAACTATGCAAAACCTTAACATTTGGCAGAGGATTTTTAGATACATATATAGATAATTTAAGTAGATATGTCATTGTGATATAATAATTTTAAGCTACCAGAGGATTCCCATAATTATTATTTTATTAGTATATGCTTGTGATACACACATAGTATATTCAGCTTGAGGAATTGGTAAATAAGCATATTGCATCTTTGCCATTTTAACGTTGTGTCCCCTTCCCCATCTTCCCATCTCATCCGGTCCCCTGGTCCTCATCCCACATCCTCAATGTCTACTTCCCTGTCTTCTATCATGTATCTTTTATTTTGCAATTGAATTAAGTATAATTGGAGTTCATCATTTAAAGCAACCACAGGTCATTTAATCTTCAGTATCTGATCTATTTTTCTTGGCATTGTTGTCTCAAAGAAAATCTTTCTTCCTACAGATGACTCAAATGCATTCTTGTTCTACTCCTCTGTGCACTTATACCACATTTTCTTTACTCACACATCAGTTCTTGGACATGGAGGCCACCTGCAAGACTGAACCACTATGATTGCACTACTATAAACATGAGTATCCATGTACCACTGTAACATGTCTTTAACTCTTTCAGAAAGATACCCAGAAGAGGTATAGCTGGGCCAAAGGGAATTTCTGTTTTCAATTCTTTGACTACTCTCTTCACTGATTTTCATACTACATTGTATTTCCACCAACAATGTAGGAGGCTTTCTTGTCCCTCACAATCCCTTCTGCAATTGTTGCTTTTGGAATTTTTGATCACAGCTGTTTTTATTTTAGTAAGGTGCAATCTCAGTGTTACTTGTGTTTCTTTCGTGGCCAAAGTTGCTGGAATTTTTTTTTTCCATGTGGATTGACCTCTTGTACTTTTCTTTCTTTCTTTCTTTCTTTCTTTCTTTCTTTCTTTCTTTCTTTCTGTCTGTCTGTCTGTCTGTCTGTCTGTCTGCCTGTCCTTTTTTCTTTCTTTTTCTCTCTTTCTTTCTTTCTTTCTTTCTTTCTTTCTTTCTTTCTTTCTTTTTTTTCTTGAAACATGATCTTGCTCTGTGTTCCAGATGATCCTGAACTCACTATTAGCCCAGGCTAGCCTTGGGCTCATGGCAATCCTCCTGCCTCAGCTTTCTGAGTGCTGAGGTTACAGGCATGTGCCACCATGCTGCGTCTTATATGGTGCTGGAAAATTGAACTTGAGCCCTTTCACTTATTAAGCAAGTGCTTTACTGCTGTGCCATTCCTCCAGCCCCTGTACTTCTAAAAAAGAAGCACACTCAATTTGCCCATTTTTAATCTGGTGTTCAATTTGGGGGGTCTATATTTTCTGAGTTGTTTATATATTCTAGTCATGACCCTTCTGTCTGAGGAATAGCTGGCAAATTATTTCTTTCCATTCTGTAGTTTGCTTCTCCACTTCATTATTTGTTTCCTTTCCTGTGCTGAGGTTTCAAATTTGATGCAACTCTATTTGTTGATTTTTGGTATTATTTTTTGTGCAATTGGGTTCTGTTCAGAAAATTCATGTGTGCCTGTGTCTTAAAGAGTTTTACTGATTCGGCTTTCCAGTAGATCCAGTATTTGTTTAAAACCCAAGTCCTCGATCCATTTTGATTTGATTATAGAACAAGATGGAACATAGGACCAAGAATGGAAGAAACTTGAGAGCATCATGTTTAATGAAGTGAGTCAGAAGCAGAAGGTGAAACATCGAATGGTCTCTCTGATATGAGAGACCCAGATCACAACACCTATGGAACTTAAGACAAAAAACAAAGTGAAACAGGGGGATCGGGTAGGGGAGGAGTGAGGGAGGGTAGGGCAGGGGACAGACAAAAGGAGAGTGGGAAAGCCTTTGTCACCTTGACAAGATACAGATGTGCATTAAAGGCTCAACTCCATAGTAAACCTTAAATTTTGCACGTATACATATCAATAAAATGGGGGGAAAAGATTCATTCATAGTGTACACAAACAGTTTCTCTCCATTTTTCAACAAGTTGTTACTGAATCTTCAATTCGGTTCCATTGTTTCAGATGTGTATTTTTGTCTCAGTATCACTCATGTATTTTTTTTAATCATTGTTGCTTTTTATTGTAACTTGAAGTCTAGAACAGTTCGATGCCTCTTGCTTTGTTCTGAGTCTCTACTGGTTTCTTATGAATTTAGGATTGTTCATTCTAGTTCTGTGAAGAACATTATTAGTATTTCGATTGGACTTGTTTTTAATTGCTGCATCATTGTTGGTGATGAACACTTTGAGAATATTGGTTCTGTCTATTCAGGACAGCAAACGACTTTCTGTTTTCTTGAATGTTGTCTTCAATCTCCATTTTATCATAGTAATATATTTTTATCACAGCAGTCTTTCATCTCCTTGGTTGCGCCAATTTTTAGGTATTTTAATTTTTGAAGCTACCATGAATATGATACCATGGACACGATTGCTTTCCTGATTTCTTTTTTGGTGGGTTCACTGTTGGTGTGGAGGAATGTTACATAGTTTTTGTGATTGACTTTATATCCTCCCATCTATCAGATTTAAATGCTGTAATTTAAGTATAAGTTTATATACAGTTATTTTACAAGCACCAAATATTATAGAAAGAGAAGTATTAATTTACATAGAATTCTCCAAAGAATTTTCTCAGTCTTCTGTATTAGTGTGTTAGGGTGCCATGGTGAGTTTCAGACATGGAGTGGCTAAAACAACAAAACTATAAAATGTTGCTTTAGCACAGCCCTAAATCCAGAAGTCCTACACTTGATTTCTCCTGAGGCCTCTCTCAAATGGATGACACCTGTCTTTATTGTCACATAATATTCCTTCTCTGTCTTCTAGTGTGCAGATATTCCCTTTTTTCAGGCTAACAGTCACATTCAACAAATATGTACCCAATTGAGCTCATTTTAGTTAATTTCTTCTTTAAAGGCTCAAATATAATCATGTTGTGTGGTAATTAAGAAACCTTTGACATATTAATGATGAAGAAGGGCAATTTTGGCCCATAACATTTTCTAACATATTAAACAAACTTAAATAATTCTTATCCATTAAGCAATGAATGGATAAAGAAAATACATTAGTGGAACACTATTCATCCATAAAGAGAGAGAAATTGACACTTGCAACAACATTGATGAACTCGAAAGACACTACGCAAGTGAAAAACGCCAGGTATGGAAATAAAAAATATTACATATTTTCATTTACATGTAGAATATTAAAAAAAGATGGCACACACAGAAGCAGAGGGCAAAAGGGCAGTCATCTGAAGGTGAACAGTGTGAAAACAGAGAAACAGAGACACGTAGGTCAAAGGTGACAATGCCACTGCTGAGCAGGAGGAAGGGATGATGAGGATGTGACATAATGGATGTGTTAAATATCTCCATTCAGTCATCCACATTTGCACATATGTCACAGCATCACTGTGTGGCCTGCACACAAATGCAATTATAATTGTTCAAATCCAACGAAATAGATAAAGAAACCACACCTAGACCCATGGTATTTGACTATATCTATACAACTTAGCAGAAATCTTTTTAACGCATACGTACAAATTATGTGCATTTATTTACTAATAAATTTGAACATTGGAAACTTGCACAAATATAAGTTAAAGATCAACCTGAACATGAAGCACACTGTTGTTAATTTGTCATGGCTTTATAGTATTATCTGGTTTCTTAAGATGTAAGATGCACTTAGGAAGACATCCCTTTTGCCAATAACACATAAAATGTTACATTTAGAGCAAGCTATCAGGCTACCTGCCAGTACCACATTATGTAAAAATGCAATAGTATTTCATTAAATCGTTTTAGAAGGCATTTATCTTTTGAAAATTTTGCCTGATGTTATGCTAAGGAAAAACCATAAAACTGCAGTGCACAAATATATTTTAGTTATAAATCTGCCAAGGTTCTCCGTGAACAATGGTGTGAAAACAAGTGCAACAAAAATACGAAGTCGGAAATTAGCAGCAGCACTCTGAAGGATGTTGACTACCACAGGTAAAGGACACAAGTGTCTACAAATAAGCAGAAGAAAAGGCAAATCATGCCATATTAATTCAGTTTCTGTGGAAACTCAACTTCCAAAATCCTAATTTTAGCCCTTAAACTTCCTTTTTTTCACTTAGAGACTCATGATATATTTTGAGCTTTCTGAAAATAGTTGCTGAGATAGAGTCAGGTGTTCAAGATTGTGATTGTGGGGGAAAAAAGTCCATGAAAGATAAAATAAAAATAAAGCAAGATGGCAAAGAAAGCCTTTATATCTCAATGCCAACAGCGCTGCCACTCCCGAGAGAAAGAGAACGTGGGAATAGAGGAGAGACCGGCAAGGCTGAGCAGGGAGCCCCTCAAGTTGAGCTTCAGATCTGGAAGCATTTTTCACAATTCAGCAGAGAGTGTCAGAGCGAAAACTACCCTAGGCAAGGCAGAAACACCCAGCCCCAGCCCATTGTACTCTCACCTTCTCAGTCACGCTGGGAATGCAAATCCATCTCCGGAAATGGCTACGAATGGCACTTGTCACACCCTGAGAGCGAACAACTCTTCATGACTAGATCAGGGAGTTGCACCTCCATCTCTGCCACCCTTACATCCCTGCAGGACGAGCCACGGTGTCCTTTGTGCCCTCCAGAGGAATCACAGGAGAGTCTCCTCCCTGCTGTCCTTTGGTTCCATGGTGCTGGCATTATGTTTTATCAATAGACTCATTACCAGAAGTATTTTTTTTTTAAGAATCTCAAGAATGGTTACATTATTATTATCTTAAAAATCCATGTAATCGACTATAGGTGAACTGCAAATGTTACAAATTTTGAAAAGCAGATGGAGTCAGGAAAACTTCCCTTCCCACTTCTCTAATTTTTCCTGCAGACTCCGGGGGTGTGTAGTTATCCCACACTAGTGGAGCAGTAAGATGTTAGTTCGCATCTTTATTAATACAAGAGAACCCACTTTCTTTATATCTGTGCTATATGGAGCTATATACAAGTGGAAAGCCAAACATATTGTCCAGTTGTCCATTAGAAAAGTAGATTTATAGTGATGAGAATATAAGCTCCTAACAGACCTACAGATATTTTAGAGACTCTGAGGAATATTGCTTGCCACATCTGCCCATTGGTCTTATTGGGTGGCATAGAAGTGTAGCTCTGATGGTCACTCTCTGTGAGTATCCTTAGTTCTACCTGAGTGGGCTTTGGCTGTAACAAATTAGCTATTACTTTCTGAGGACACAACATAAGTGAGTCTTTTAGTGTATTAACTTTTTGCCCCAGTCATGACAGAATCAATTTCTCCATTTTGAAGGGCATGAAACTGATACATACAGATTGATCGAATACTATGTTTGACACCACAAAGCTGAGAAGGGCCAGGACTGAGAGTCCAATGTAAGTCTGATTCCAAAGTTCAAATTCTACCCCTCAGCTATTTCTCAAAATAGGAAACTTGGTCGGTTTGCTAAACGATTGATGCCAAAAAATATAAAACGATGAGTGTCACGTTTTGTCCAGGGATAGAATGTGAAGTTTCCTTTGTTTTAGGGTTCTTTCTTCCCGACTTCATTAATTTACATCTTGCTATAGGTTGCTCGTCTTTGTAACACCCTATTTACATTTCAAAAACTCTCCTTCATTGTTGTGATAATGAAAACAAATTTCTAATTAGTATTCGGATGCCTAGGAGAGGAAGCTACCAGAGGACTTGCACATGAAGGAGGCAAGGATAGCATCATAAGATGAGCTTAAGGGAAATGCCCGTCAGCTCTGGCAGCTCATAGGCTTTTCTGCCTTTCCTTTCTTTGAAAGAAACCGAGGGGATTGTTTATTAGAATCAGGCTTTGCCCGCATGGTGACGTTCTGAGAGCAAGCATAGTGCCTGTATAGGTTAAAACCAGACTTCAGGGCTTGAAGGAGATTTGGAGAACACATGAGGTCCAGAAAAAGAGCTTCAGGATCAGGTGGGGACATCAGGATCTTTTTCAGAGGGTAACAAGCAATAATCTTTCTTCTTGGCAAAATTTAGCAGCACTGCTGTGTTCATGTTCATGCTTCGTATTAAAAATTTCCTGGAGGAAGTTCTCTGCTGTGGCACCCTAATAAGAGCTGCCATCTGCAGGAGCTCAGCAGGCAGCAGTGGGTGTTCTTGCGAGTGGTGCCGATCCTCTTGTACTAACGGGCGGAATTGCCCCACGTGGGGCCAGGAGAGCTCTCACGAACAAGGGGTGTCATTTTCCCTGACTTCTCCGGCCTCACCGAATGCGCATGCTCATCCTGGCCATTTAGAAATTGGCTTCAGTTTTCTGAAATGCAGACGGAACAACCACAAAACAAGGGCGTAAACAGCTCACTTTGCCTGAAGAGCTCTTCATGGCCACTTCACAGAATGTGCGTTTCCCCCTGGGTGGCCAGAGCTATGCACTCATTACTTCTGTCCTAGAATGGCAATTTTGAGAGAAGAATTAACTGAGTCTCCCTAAATTGGTGCCCCATGGCACCCTCAGTAGATTTGTGTGAAATTATTCACCTTGGGTTGGTTTTTGTCTTGGTTCTTTTTTGTTCTTTTCATCTATAGTTTTAATTGTTTGAGTCTACAGTCGTGTTCTGATGTATGTACATAATGTAAGATACTTGATTTTGAACTTTCCACCTTGCTAGGTTCCTGCTGGCTGCTCCTGTCCTCCTCCTACTGGGTCTTTCTGCCATGATTCACCATGTCTTTGCCTCTGGCTGATTCTGCAGGCTCTGACTTCTTGGTTTCTCTAACCTCTTATTCCTGTGTGTCTTAACACTCTGACCGCTTCTTCCAGGGTCTGGACTTCCTACGGCCTCGCAGTCCTCCTTTTTATTGAAAGTTGTAGCTTTCAAGCCCAGGGATAAGGCCAATCTTCCCCTGCGACAACCGTATTCCCGTCTCTCCACCTTCTGTAACCTTCATCCCTGTTCTTCAGGTGGAACTCTGTCATGAGCACTGGGGATTTTCTTTGAAAGTAATGATGCTTGCGAACGTGAAATGCTTCTCTGGGAAATGAGTGACAGGTGGAGCACAGCTAAAAAAAAAGAAACCTGTTGCCCCAGGTAGAAATGAAATGCAGTGTGGCTTCCATTTGCTGTGATATGAAGGAGGTTTGTCATTCAGCAGCCATCTGAGCAGCTACCCTGAGTGCATCAATAGGCCCGGTTCTGTGAGGAATACAGTGAGGAAGAATCCTTCCCCCTCAATGGGCTGCAGAAAGAGTAATATCGTTGGACGTAGACAAGGAGCAGTTGGGATGGTAACACGATGGACTGTATGTGTGAGCGCTGTCACAAACGCGGAAGTTTTAGGAGCAAGAGGAACTCTACGAATCCCAAAGACCCAAACTAAATGTTTTACCCCAGGCTGATATGGCTTCACTCTTAAAGAACTGCAATCATCTCAGGAGGGATTTTATATGCTGGAAACACACAGTGGGAAAGATTCTAAAATCTTTTATGTGTCTTACTTTAAAAATAAAAAGGTGCTTCTTTTTAAACATATGTATTAAAATATATGACCTTCCAACAACTTTTACTGTAAATACTTTCCCTTTGTGTCATTCCCACATGTCTTACTTTGACATATAAAATCAAGAAAGATGGCTTTTAAATGTATTATTAGTTGTGAAGATTAAATATGCAAATATCGATGTAATGTAGACTAAAGGTGCTATGGTTTGGATCTGGAGTGTACCACAAAAGTTTCATGCATTTGAATATAGAAGGATGAGTGTGAAACTGTATGTTATTGGGGGGCAGAGCCTGGCTGGAAGGAGCAGGTGCGTGGGGTTTGACCTGAAAGATTGTGTCAGTTGTGGAGGGGCATGGGTGGCACTGGGCAAGAGCTTTCAGGTGTGTGTTGTTGACTTCTGGGCCAGGAAGTATGGGAGGGGCACCAACTCGGGGTGTGGGCCCTGCCCTCCCACCCTCAACTGCCAACGGGTACTAAGTAAAGAAAAGAAGACAAAACATTGCTGTGATTTCTTTCTGGGAAATATCTAACCTTGCCCAAGTCTTCAGACTTGACTTGCTTTATTTGGCTTTTGTCTGCAGTCGCGTGAGAAGTCCTCTGGCCTCTGCCATGTGCTTCCACCAGTGCTGGCTACCTATGAACGACCTTCAGAAACTGTGAGCTAAAATAAATCTTTCCTCCCCAAAGTTCTTAATGTTGAGTATTCTGTTACAGCAACAAATAAGTAACTAAAACAGCAGAAATATAAATAATTCTTTATTTTTCTTTCCTTTTCTCTTTTACTTTCATTCTTTCTTTCTTCATTCCTTCCTTCCTTTCTTTTTTCTACTTTCCTCTTTCTTTCTTCAGTTTTTGTAATTACAAGAATGCTATGTTCCATACCACAAATAAAAGGTGATTTCTTGGTCAATGATATTTAGCAAAGGAAGTGGAAAATTCAAGGTAATGTCTAGGATCTTTTATAACATGGACATGTTTCAGTACAATTGTGACAAATCATGAAAGTTATCTTTTAGGTTCTGTGGTGCTGCACCAAACAATGTCAAAAATTAGTGTCTTAAAATAAGTCATTGGTAACTTTCATGGCTCATGGGTTCAAGAGCAGTCCTCATTCAGGGTCTCATATTACAGACAAATGGTGTGTTTTAGTTGCCTGACATACTCAAATTAGGGGAGAAAATGTTTATTTTAGCTCACAAGTTCTGAAGGTCACAGTCCACCCATGGGTGGCCAGTAATGGTGGAGGAACATAATGGAGGCAGTAGTAGAAGCAGCTCCTCACGGCATAGCAAATAGGAAACAAACTCAAGAAATTAGTGTATACCTTTTTAGGTCTTGTCCCAGTTTTCTGCCTCTTCTGGGTTTAAGCCCCTTCCAGGTCACACACAGAGTAACATACCACACAACTGTAACCTAGAGCAGGCCCTTAATGCACCACATACCTGTTGTTTACAATCTATCACATGCTTATCTTCCACCACACACAATCCACCACATACCTACAATCCATTCCTCCAGAGCAAGACCTCATCTCCTAACAGCACATGGTTCATTGCAAATCCATAGCATCTAAGTACATGAGACTTCCAAGTGATAGTGTGCACCCAAACAAAAACATGGTGTATGAGGCTAGAGGCATCTGACATTCACACAGCAGACAATTTAGTCTGGCCCTTGAATGAGGGCTGCTTTAAGATTGTTGAATGAAGCATACACATGGAGTCTTTGCATGCGGCACTGGGCTTAGAACTGGAGATCTTCTAAGTTTGAAGAAGAATTGTCTTAAGGGCAAATATAAATGATATGGCCAAATGGATCTTTAAAGTTAGATTTTTGCTTTGGAGAGGAATGGCCTCTTCGTGCTTTCCTGCCTATAAACCCTGGATATAAACCGAAGGTGTAAGACACCAGCTCCACTTCTATTGGGTTCACAGAAATGGACACTGCTCAAATAGTAGTTTCAGATGCTCAAAAACCTATTTTCATTTTTTAAGACCAGAAAGAGAGAGGAATTGATCTAAACAATAACACGTTTGAATTTTCCTATTTTCTTATTGTATTCTATAAAAGACCATTACATATCTGTACATAAGAGGATGGTGATTTGAAGCCAGAAGACTTTTCCATCTGCTCAGAGTTGGCTTTGAATAAATATTTTTTTCCTCTTCACCAAAATAAATGGCCTCCTTTGATTTGACCAAGAAGTGAACAAACAAACATAAGTGTATGGTTCTAATAAAGAGCCAGAATCTCAAGTAGAATGAAAGACTTTTATGATCTAGATCCAAAGTCCCAATACAACTTTTCCTTTATATGCTTTTATGCTTTTAGTCGACCAAGTCTCTGAGATCATTGTATTTTCACATAAAAGCACGTTAAATTTTATTCCAGATATGAAAAACACTGCGTGTACAAGGATTCTACCCACCCTCCTCTGACTGGGAAAACTCATGTTTCTTACTCACACAAAACACAAAAACTCTTGTTTTCACTATGGGATCAGTGCAGAGCGCAGCTTGCCATCTAAACTAGGCCTGAGTGGTAGCGGTGTCTTACTACAGTTCTTCTCCATCCCAGAGCTGCAGACCCAGGAGATAAGTGATTGGTCTCCCATGTGCCCACTGTCTGATGCTAATGCAGAGTGGGATAAATTCAATAAAAGATTTACCACAACAAAGTAACGGAGTATAAAATAGGATGTAAGTAGATGTCACTGAAATCCAGTCCGGATGATTATCTCCTCCAACAAAGTGCTTTTTCCATTCCCCAGGAGCTATGTTGTACCCTAAGCCACATAGGACTTTTGTTCACTTTTATAGCTTTCTCAGCTCTCTTACTGGTCTATTGGGTTCTTTTTTTCCTATCTTTTATTCATTTGACTTCTTTACCTGCCTGTCGTCATCCCCCCGCCCCCCAATCCAAGGTAGCAAGTAAAATTATCTAATCTACTTCAAGAGTTTCATGTAAATTATTCTGAAATTTTCTGGCTTGGGAGAAGTCACATCTTTTCATCTTTTGGAGACAAATCCCTCCTTACTCGGTTGATGTGCTGTGGGGCACACCCACAAGGCCCTTAATGCCCTTTTGGCTAGCCAGTAGTCAAATAGCTCAGCCTGAGACTCTTAGAAGCCTCCTTGCTTAGAAAGCACAGAGATTCTTTAGGCACATCTTTGAGTCTTCTGATTTCTCAATTAAAGGGCCTCCGAGTTTTACCTTTTCTTGACTTCATCATTATCCTAAGGCAATCTTCATACTTTGAGAAATGCTCTCTCCTGGGTCTTCTATAATTTCATTTTAAACTCTTTCCTCTGCTTCCTTAACATTTTCTACTAAAAAAAGAAAAAATTCACTTTCATCATCTGCTTAGAAACAATGAAATGTTACTTTCTTAGCAAAACACAGCAGGGAAGTGGATTCTATTCCCATGTTAATAAGTGGCAATGTGGCCAGATTTTATTCCATGATGTGACAGAGAGTGTCTCCCTCCAGTTCTGTCAACAGCATCCTTCACTCTTCATTGGCAGACTTCTCAAGGCTCTTCTATCTTCTGGAGGCCTTTCAGCCCCAGACAAATGCTCTTTCAGGTTTGTGTTGTAACACGACTTCATTTTAAGACACTATTCCTGTTTTAGTCATTTATTCATGGAAAAAATTAAAGCTTGGTGACATCTAATACTCTGTTTATAGTGATGACAACTTTGCCAGCTGAGAACTTGGGAAGAGCTCGGGAGCAAGTTTCTTACTGACCCGTACATTATTATCTAGAGCAGCTAGACAGAAAGATGTGTTACCAGAGTTGTTGTAAATATGGACTAGGAAGCTGCTTTCTCTTGTGTGATGGTCTCAGTTCTTACATCGTCCCACAGAGGATTTGTGAGGAGGTTCAGAGAGTGGGACGCACAGTCAAAAAACAGCTGTTTTGTAGGGTTGTCAGGGGTTGTAATTAGTCGACTTTTTTTTGAATCAAATGTGTTTTTCCACTCTTAGATCAGAAAAGAGTATTTTTCCTATGTTTTATTAGTATGAGTATGGAATACACAATGGTTACATTAAACTTAAAAATTATTTGCATGAATATGTCTAAATGACATTCTCTTCCCTGCCCTCCCACCTCCTTCTTCACCCCCTTTGACTCCCAAAATCTCAGAGATACACGCACACCATGTTTATAGCAGCATATTAATAATAGCTAAATTATAGAAGATGTCAAAGTATCCCCTATGATTGAGTACCACTCTATCAAAAAGACAAATTGGTATGAATCATTTCTAGGCAAATGAAAATAACTTGAGACCACCATGCATAATGTGGTGAATTAGACTCATATGCTTAAATATCACGTAGTTTCTCATAATGAGAGACCCAGAGTTTGAATGAATCAAAGATGAGGGCCTTTTTGGATTCATACCATCTTAGTCACAGCAAGCACGGCAGGAAGAATGCACCAGAGGGGTTAAAACCACAAGGCAAATGCGTGTGAATTGGCCCTAATTGGATCAACAGGGTCAGCATAATTTAACTTGGGGCTTGTGCCCAAGGCATGACTGTGTGGGATCAAAAGTCATCAAGACTGGATGACAGGGAAATTTGCAAGGGCTGGGGGATTGATATGTTCTCAGGAAGCCTGAGACTGTAAACTCATGATATCTAGACTATGGCCTTTCTTAGAATCTCTAAACTATATTTTCATTTCCATTGATCTATTGATAATTGGCCATCTTTATGTCAAGACAGTCATTTTTCACTATAGATATGTCTTCAAATTTGACAGTACGAATACTCTGACTTTGTTTGTTCTTTTGCTTATTTTTGATAACTCAGGTTATTTAAATTTCCATATGACTTTTATAGGCAATATGCCAATTTCTACCTCCTGTCTAGTATAACAACTTAACATTACTAGGCTTTACTTATGTCTTTCCAGTCTTGTTGCTACTGACATATATCTTACATTTTACTTTCAAATATTGTAATCTTCATCTTATATTATTTTTGTCTATATATTTGATCATTGTTGCATTAAATAAGGGAGTAACAATAATTTTATACATTTATATTCATCGTTACAAGTTCAGATGCATTTCTTTACTTTTAACAGCTTTGTTGCCATCTGGTGTCATTTTTCTTTTGCTTCCAACATTTCTTGAACATCAGGTCTTGGGATGGTGAATTCTTTTAACTTTCATAAAATTAAATATGTCTTCATTTCATCATTTCTTCAATATATTCTTGTTGAATATTAACTTGTAAGTTGACAGGCCTTTTATTGCTGTTTCTTTAATTCTGGTACTTATTTTCTCCCTCATTTGTTTTTTTAGAAATCATCTTTGCTACTCTGTGAAAAGTTACTTCTCTGACTGCTCCTAAGCTTTTCTTTTTATTATATGTTTCAAGCAATTTCATTATAATTGATTTGAGACAATTTCTGTGTGTGCATATGTATGTGTGTAGGTTCATATTGGCGTTGATAATGTTGGCAAATTTGGAAATTTTGGTCATTAGTTCTTAATTTCTTTTGTTGGTTTCTTAATTTCTCGTGCAGGTACATGGATAGTAAGGTCCCATTTCATTTTATTTCATTTATTAGTTTTAAAAAATGTATTGTTTGTGTTTTATTTTGGATAAGTTCTATTTCTGTGTCTTTGATCACTAATTTTTCTGCATGATTTAATATATTATTATTTGATCCACTGTATTTTTTGTCTCAGATATTACATAATTTTGATATCTAGAATTTTGATGAGTTTTTTAACTGTTCTGTATTTCAGCTTTATGAACATATGGGCTACAGTTGTAATAACTGTTTTAATGTCCTTGTCTACGAATTCTAACATCTGTTTAAGGTCTGGGTTGTTTCAGTTGGTTTAATTTTTCTCCTCATTACACATCCTATATTCTTGGGTTTTGGCATGCCTGGTACCGTCTGAATGATTGCCAAACATTGGGAGCCTCACGTAGTAAGGTTATGGATAATTTTGTACTATTATAAATGTATTTGAGTTTTGTTCTGTAACACAAGTAAGTTACGTGAGAAGGGTCTAGTGGTTGCAGTTCTTGGTTTTAAGGTTTGTAAGGGGTGGGGCTCAGCTGTGTATGTAGTCTGGGTCTAAACTGAAGCAATACGGCTCTGAGCACTATAGTCTGGCTTCAGGAATTGTGGGAACTGGTCTGCAGAACAACACATTAGCCTCACTTGGTTCCCTTTTCTCAAAGATTACTGTTGTTTGTTGTTTGATATTTAGTGTCATTGGGTAGGGTCCCTTTTTCTTTTTCTTTTTTTTCTTTTTTGTTTGCTTGTTTTCTCTTTGCTCACTTCAGTGAAAATATAAACAGAATCTCTGTTGGTATTTTATCTTTGCTAGAGTAAAAGCCTTAGGCTTTTTGTATAAGTTAGAAAACGACAACTATCTCTATCTAGTTTAGGTAAAGTACCATTGTAAATTGAACAGAAACTAGAAAATTATCTGGTGTTTAAAAGAGAATTTAAACCCATATAATATTTACCAGAGAGACACAGCATGTGCCAAAGAGAACTGTTTTCACAACCAATTTATCTCTTAAGTTCTTCTTTATCCAGTTGGAACCTAGGACCCCAGTGTTCCCTCCTCCCTGCAACAATATCATCCATCAACTGCTCTGTCTGTCTAGAAGTTTCTCAATCTCTTACTTTCTTCCTTGTCTTCTCCTAACTTATACGGTTAGATTATCTTCCTTTCTAACATCAAACAATATTATATTTTCTAATTTTCTTTCAAATTTCCCTTGTATTCACTTCCACAAGGAGTCTAGACAGATCAGCCTCCAAAAAGATGGAAATATACACGTCCTTAAAACATAGTCCATCTATACGTGTATGAGTTTCTTTGTGAGAAGAAAAATTGTGAATACATGTATTCTAATTTTCATTGTAAAAATAGCATATCTTCAACCAAGAAGGGTAATTGACATGTTAAATAATTACTCTTATAAGGAAGGAACACACCTGGCTGGTCCTGTTTCTTGGCTACTAAGACCTCTTCCAGCCTGGCAGATTAGCAAAGTGTTTTGAGTTAGATGACCCCTGCTCCTTCTTATGGGTCTAAAAGCATATTTAGAAGACTGGAGATGTGAGATGAATAAGGGTATCTCTGCTCTATGAAATGGAAGGAAAGGTACACTGAAGAACCACTGTTGACTCTCTTCTGAGGACACCTTATCTGAAAGAGGTACCTCTGTGTTCAGATCATCACAGCCCTCTGGTTAAAATATAAGCAAGAATAGGTTGAGGAGACTTTAACTTTGTAGCCTTCTGTCAGTATAAAATAAATGGTCCGGGCTTATTTCTGACACTGAACCAAGCAGCGATAAAAGGGTACTTAAAATAACCTCTCATATGGCGAGATGAAGACTTAGCCGAGAGCAGCACTCGGGAAAGCAAACAGACTTGTCTTCCTGGAAGCTCTCTCACAGGATTGCATCTTGTCACGATTGTGTCTTTTCTACAAAAGAGAATCTCCAAACCAGCAAAGCGGCGTTAAGAGTGAATTTAAATTCAGAACATGGGAGGAAAAATATTATGCATGATGATAAGACAGCACTTAAATATTTTAAACTCATGTCTTTAGGCAGAAACAAATTAAATCCCAGTTTAGTGTAAGAATTCAATCATTGATTTAGTAAATATTTATTGAGTTCCCACCAAGTGCCAGCACTGTTCAGAGTGTCTGTTCACGTGGGAAGGAGGAAAGGGCACCAAGATCCTACCTTCAAAGTGCTTCTATTTGTGATTGTGGCTGCAACAGCATTATCGTTATCCTTCAAAATGTTGCCTAGAATGGGAAACCAACGGCTCCGTGGACCTGCCAACGTTCTTTTTAATATTCAGAAGGAAAGCAGCAGCCGGATTCCAAAACTCTATGCCCTGGGTGAAAAACCTGGATAAAATTAGAGAGCTGATTTGAGTTAAAAAAAAAAAGAAGTGGTTACCACATACTCAGTTACAGACTGTTCACATTTCACAGTTTTCATTATTTTATCATTGATTGATTAAGTAAATTAAGTGAATCGTATATGCAAGGATCTTCTTGATTTGCGGGAGGCGTTTTACAATGTTTCTATGCCACTCGGAAGATAGGATACTGGGGTACAGGCAGGCTAAATGAATGTCCCCTAAGAACCTACATTTAATAGATGGAGAACAAGTTGGGAGAGATTTGAAATTTTCAGCTAACATGGACATGTTTTCTCTTCATGTACAGAGACGTTTGCCCCAAATAAAAGAAAGTATGCTTTACAGTGAAACATAGGCACTGATATGAAGGAGAATAAAAAACATCTATCCCACAAAATTTATATGGTCATTCTAAGTTCTAAGAACTCAATAAATATTATCTGGAAGTTTCACCCCTCGGCTCAAAATGTTTTAGCCTGTTTCTGAATATATATGTGTAGGTATTGTTATAGGTAAAATAAAACATATGCGTGCTATAATTCAAACATGGGCATCATCATGTAATGTATTAGTTTAAAACAATCTTACTTTCAAATATTATATGAAATTACTTAATTTTAAAACTATCTTTAACAGAGGTAATTTATTAACATTTAGTATTATTTCTGTCTATAATGAAACTCAGATATATGAGCAGTCCACTTTTAAACATTTGCATTTCCTCATAAAATTGAAATATGAAACATTCTTAACTGTTTCCTAGTATAACCTACATTTGCGAAGGTTAACAAATGAATAATGGTTCTTATACAGATATATTTAAAAAATGCTTTTGCATTATTGTTTGAAATTGAAAAAGATTTGTGACTTTCTTTTTCTGCGGGTAAGGATGCAATTTACAGCCCATTTGTATGATGGGATTACATGCAAAAATAAATAATCCAGAAATGAACATGCAATAACATCAGTAGATCTCAAGACAACTAGAAAAAGGAATCACAAGCAATACAGTATATGGAGTTCAGTTATTTTTTGAAAGAATAGCCAATACCAGTAGGTTTATGTTACCTCTCATTTTCAGGAGGCCTCGGTCCATCAGTGGTCATCTGGTGATGGAAAGGTCTGCCAAAGGACTTAGCTGGAGAAAAACTGGTTATCCCAAGGCAGACAGGAGCCAGGTGAGTGAGAAGGGGAGAGCCGAAGCGCGTCCTACCGAGTCATGTCCCAGTGATCTGCCCCTTCCAAGCCATTCCCCAGGAATTCACTCCGTCCAGGTCCATCCCCCGTGACCCACCCTTTCCAGCCAAGTCCCGCCTCGTAACAGCACAGGACACCAGTGGATTACGTCCACAACTGGATCACTTTCCAAACAAGATGCTTCATCCAAACCACAACAGTGTACTCTTACTAGTGTAAGAAAGGGAAAGGTCAAGGCACATGTTTGTGTGACTATACCTTTGCCCATCCTCCAATGCATAGGAAAATGGAACTTAATCTTTTCATAGCAGTTACCTATGATGATGGGAAGGAAAAAACATTGGGAGAAGTGATTGGGGAAAATATTAGAATATTTATAGTTTGCTCTGGCTAAAGTCAGTCAAGGTTTTTTTCCGTAAAAAGTATGCATTTTTCTATCATAATACAATGAATAGCAATATTCTATCTAAATTTTACGCTAAAAAGGATCTTATAAATAAATCACATCTTTGACTTTCACTGAGCCGGTGCTATAGTCCTCAACTTCAAAGAAGAGTACCACATAGGCTTCCTTACCTTTCCTACAATAAAACAGAAAAATATTTCTATATAAACTAGTGTTGATATGATTTATCAGGATTTAAAGTAAAAGAAATTGCTGATACTCAGGATTATAGGCCAAGAAAAATATTCTTAAGTGAGCCTTTTGCAGAACACCTGGCTACCAGGAAAAAAAAAAGTAAAGGACTCAAATACAAACTGTAATTTATTTGTTTAAACAGAAAAATTAAATGATTTTCTCTGACTAAATTTTTATACAAAAATCTCCATGGCCCCTACAAAAAAAAAATAATTTGCAATTTGTCTTCTTTTAAAAAGGAAGAGCAAATACAATTAGCATAGTTTCTTTATTTTGCAAGTCTCACAAGAAAAATTCTAAAACAATAGTATAAACGTGAATGAGTTATAACTTGATATTATCACGTTGATTAATTTGTCTATATTGATTTTTAAAACAGAGTGAGAGCTCATGTTCCTGTTTTTTACATACCAAAGTGACTCAGGCACTGAACTCATCTATGTCACAAAATTCTTCTTCTCCACCTCTTTTTCTTCCTGTCTTTTCCCCCTTCCTTTACTTTCTCCTCTTCCCCTTCCACCTGCTCCTCATTCTTCATAAATAACACTTTTTCCTTTATTAAGTGAATTCATCAGAATATGTCAGATTGGATATTCTTGTTACTCATATTAACTGAATCATCTTTATTGTAAGACAAAAAAAATATTCCAGGCAAATCTTTGGTGAGACCACCCGCACACTCAGCATTGCCAGCAATATCCCAATCATTATTCCCATTTTTATCTCTTCCCATTGTGACTCACAAAGTATCAGGCACTGCTCAGAATAAAATACCAGTGCTGATGTTAATACCTTGCTCCACTTGAATTTCGAAATGTTCCAGAGAACTAATTGATCTTTTCTTAGGGCAATGTCTTTGATGCTGCTGGCATCAAAAATGTCATTCCCTCCTGCTAACGAGCGCTGTATCCTACTGAACGGGTCATGACTTACCTGTCTGTCTTGGCAACTTAGCGCTTCTGTTCAGAAGCCTGTCAGAATGGTCAAAGGTCACTTAAAGAACTTATTTTGTAAATTTTGAATTTTTATTCTCTCAGAGGTGTCAGTGCACTTCGTTCTTTTTCCTGTCTAAATTTTGCACAAAATAAAAGAGCTTATAAATAAATCATAAATCACCTTCTTTGACTTTCACTGAGTCAGGACTGTAGTGCTCAACTTCAAGGAAGAGTTAACTACAGCATAGACTACATCTTCCCTACAAGAAAGAAATAGAAAAATATTTCTGAAGAATGATATGTAGCCACATATATGATAAGCGCTTTCTGTCACAATTAATGTGCAGTCACCCCTCCTGCTCCACGTGGAAAGGGCCTCTAGGTTCAATTCCCTGGGCAAAAGGGAGCAGGGCTTTGCCATTTTCAATATTTCATACCAACATTCTTAGTGTGTTTGCAAGAAACCTTCCCTGAATGCAAAGTTAGAGAAGCAAGAGATTCCTTCTAGATTTACGCTTGATTCATATTCAGCTTTTAGTTCCACCGGCACTGTGTTTAGTTCAGGGACGGAACATAACAAGACAACACTGTGATTTGGATTTGCATGAATCTGAGCCTTTTGATGTAAATCCAGGGACAGAAAAGAGCTAAGCGTGACTGAGCTTACATTTTTCAACCATCTCATTTAAAATCAGAATTAAGGTGGAATTAGAATAAACTGATGCTTTATTCACTGCACAAATACTTAGTGAGTATCTCCTTTCTTCCAGGGACTGTTCTAGGTGCTGAGAATAGAGTTGAAAGAAAAGTCAGCTGAAATGCATGGGTAGAACAGCATGTGTTCTGGGGCGCTGAGAAGCAACCTGCTGTGTATCAGCACAGTGGGGTGTTTTCAACAGATATCTCCACTGTGCATCTGTGGTACAGTACAATTATCAACACTGACACTGGTTAGAGATAACTATACTTTACCAAAAATAATTATGCATTTTAGAATTATAATGATTATAGTTAGGGTAGGTACAAACATGAGGGTGAATGAGATTTCTGAAGATCCAAGGGCATATACCTGATGGTATACACCGTAGGAAGATTTGTTGAATTGTTCAACTGATTTCTTGAAGCACAACCAGAAAAAGGGGTTGGCATATAAGGCAAAAGGACCATAATTTACACTCAAAATTTCTTTAAAATTTGGTAAAATTCTTGAATGCTACAGGAGCGTATGAACACAGTTCTAGGAAATGTGACCATCCTGACTGTCTGAACCTGGTTTTCAGACTTTCTTCTGAACTATTTTGGCATAAGCTGATATAATGGTGGTGATGGTAATCTTTGGATATATACATGCAATTTGGCAAGACACCTTATTCTGAAGGTGAAACTCCCTTTAAAAAAGATATTTAAATGTTATTAAATATGTTAAGGGTATCGTAGCAAAGGCAAATACCTAAAATTGTCTCACCCAATAAAAACTGAACTAAATTCAAATGGGGAAAAAAAAACCTGAACTAAATTACATAGTTTGAGTACATTTGCTCAAAAGAATAAATCATACGTGAGCAATTGTGGAACAGTTTATCATTTTTTTTTAAATCAGTACATCAAAAAGAAAAAAAAAATTCTGGTCTAAACTTTAAAAATGTATCAGAAGACTGGTTAAGAAAATTAAGAAGAAGTAAGTTTCCTAAATTCTTATTGAACTTAGACATTTTAGAGGCATAGGATAATGACAAATATGGTGGTTCTGGTTGATTGAGTGTTTTTGTAGGATCTAAGTTAAGTCCTGCTCTGTTGTCAAGTTTTCTCTGACTAGCTACGACAGCCTCTCATCCTGTCACACACTCCTACCAAAACTTCATCACTGACAGCATTAGAAAGGAAAAAGACACAGGAATTACTCCTACCTCTATCCCAGTGAATCAGGCTGAAGTTAGTTGGTAAGTACCAATTGAATAAATGCCACTTGGGGCAGATGCTTTACACAGGGCAAGTAAATTTTCTGCTTGATACTGGAAAGAAGTTTGAGAAGTAAGATGAAAGTACATTTGTGAAGTTCCTAAGAACTTCCAAGGCAAAGGAACTCCAGTATCCTACAGTGGACACATTCACTCCTTAAAGTACTGTTAAGACCTCGGCCCCGTGCCAAGATAGAATAACACGGCTTCAGAACATTGGCCCATAACCAAGACTCACCAGCCTCATGAAAAAGCTCAATATCGTAAAAAAGGCATTAAAACTTCCATGGGAAGCCCCATGGAGCAGATTTAATGTGTTAAGCACATCATAAAGCAAATGTAATAGACCGTAGAACAAAAGGAAGGCACAACCTATGTGAGATATATAGAGAAAACCACAAAATATATTAAGTGCAATTATATGTCAATAGACTTGAAAACGTGAGTAAATTTGGGGGAAACAATGAAGTGCCCAAATTGGGGAAAGAAGAAACTGCAAATTTGCATAGATTGATAACCAATCGACACATTTGTGTGTGGCAAAAATCCTCTCAAGACATCCCTAAGTCTAGAAATTATCACAGTAAGTGTTATTAAAGTGTCAGCGACAGTCGTGTTCAGCCTTCAATGCCGGTTACTTCCAATTACTTAGGAAACTGAGGCAAGATAACTGAAATTTGAGGTCAGTGTAAGCAATTTAGCTACACTTCATCTTTAAAAAGTAAAACAAAATAAAATAAAACAGGCTGTGATAGAGTGCTTACCTAGCATCCTGTCTTCAATTCAATCTCCAGCACCAAAACTAAAGTGAAATAGAAAGAAAAAAGTGAAGAACGAATTTGTTTTTTGAAACATTCTTTTTAAAATTAAATTAAATTAATGTTAAAACTGGGCAAAGTAGTCATTTAATTCTGTGTTACTTTGATTCCTGAAGTAATGGATAGAGAAAATTATATGAAAATTTGAAATAAAAGAAAGAAATTTTAACTTTCCACTAGCTGGTCAAAAGGCACAGAATGCTAACAAAATAACTAACTGTAATTAAGTAAATTAATATAAGTGCAATGAAATGAAAATATTCAGTGTTTTCTACCACAATAATAAAATAAACATTATATAGTTTTTATATATACAGAATAGTTATTTGAAAATTTTCACCAGTTATTTATGATAAAGGCTATTAGAAAACAGGAAAATATAGAGAGTTTTTAACTTAATATATGCTGTGACTTAAAACCCCAAAGCATGGAACTTAAAACAAAACAAAAAAAAATGAAACAGGGGGGTAGGGTAGGGAGGGAGGGAGGCATGGGGTGGGGGTGGGGCAAAGGGAGAGTGGGAAAGTCCTTGTCACCTTGACAAGATACATAGGCGCACAAAATGCTCAACTTCATTGTAAACCTTAAATTTTGCACTTATGCATATCAATAAAATGGGGGGAAATAACCCAAAGCAAATGTGTAAGGAATTGTAAACATTATCCTTAATGTTTAGGAGAAAACAGGTTCTTGGTGTTGTCTTTACTAAAAAATTTAATATGAAAGGTTGTGATAAAGGTACCATGGTAACCTATCAGATAAAAAAGTAGAAAGGCCATTAATCACTAATAACTTGGCAATTTACTTAAATAGGGATCAAGAGAAGAGATTCTAAGAGTTCAGCAAGATTGTTGAGTTGAAAACCAGTAGCCAGCAAACATGGTTATCTCCTTGCAGCAACCGTAACTAAAGATAGTATGATTGACAGAGGACAATAAATATTGGGAGGTAATATAACACAATTCTATCAAGGGATCAGTTGTAAGAACTTAGATAAATTGAGAATCCTACAATGTTCAGAAATGAGACAACACCATCACAAACAAATGAACTTTCTTTGGAAGTAAGGAAAGATTTTAAAAATAAGCCACAAAAGCACATGCAATGATAAATTTGGTGGTATTTTATAAAACAAAAATGTCTCACTAGAAATAAAAGAAATCTGAAGCTAGCTGATAGTTACATAATGATCATAGAATAGGCAATACAAAAAATCAGTATCAATAAAATGGTTTTCTATTAAATAAATCAATTTTCAAAAACCCTCAATAGCCTCCAACTGAGGACTATCCTCCTGCCTCAGCCACCTTTCAGGGATGTACCACTTACTATGCCCAGCTTATGTAGAGTGGAGATTTCTTCTAACTTCTTGTCACTAGAAGCCAGGATAACACAAAGAACACCACTTTCCAGGGCCTATGGTAACCATTCTCTTTCTGCGTGTATACAGGACATATCATATGTTGCTCTATAATGCTGACTATGGTGTAGGTAGTGTGTACCAAAATTCCTACATTTGTGGAACTTCTGTTGCTTACCAAGAGCAGTGGTGACTAAATTCTTTCATTCTAAAAGTATTTCTTAGGATCAGGCAAAACTGAAAATTTTCTAGGCAAATAATCATGTATCATGACTCACATGATTCCACTGTGTGATAACCAAGAGTTAGAGACAAAGCAGAATGTATTATATCAACCATCTTTCTTTTTCGTGGCTCTGGTGACTGAGCCCAAGGCCTTCACTTTGAGCTACATTTCCCCGATTTCAGTTTTGGTTTTGATTCAGGAATTTACTCGGTTACTAAGTGGCCCAGGCTGGGTTTGAACTATTTCATAAATCTTAACTTATGAATGACATGTACAATTCCTTTTAGCATCGATTTAAAAATCTAGTTTATATTGCGATTTATACCAATGCATGTATATTACCATAAGTATACAAATCTGTCTATTTAAGATTCCTTTGTATGCTTTATTGTAGAAAATTGTAAGTATACTTACTGGAAGAAGAAATAAGATATCTATAACAACAAAATAAAATTCCTAAAACTCCTTGTTTCAGTTACTTAATCGTTGCTGTGATAAAATACCTGATATCCACAATTTAAAGGAGGAAAGACTTCTTTAGCTCACTTTTAGGTGTCACACAGTCCAATCATGGGGCAGCCAGCAGCAGTGGAGGTACATGGTGGAGACAAAGGCTGGAAAGCTGCTTGTCCATTGCAGACAGAGCCAAATGAGCCCAAATACTCCGGCAAAGTCTATAGCTTTCCCAAGAAGAAGCCGGAACAATGTCTTTTCTTTCTTCCTTTAATAACTTCAAGACACTAGTTAGGGTGCCCTCCCGAGAGTTGGTGTCCCTCTTCCATTTCATGGTCCACAAGTCAATAACAAATATCTGAAAGCTCTGCGCTGGGCAAAGCCCGGTGTCAACAAATTGATACAATCCCTCCAGGTCAAAGAGCAAGCACCTGTTCCAGACCCAGCCCTACCTCCCAGTAACACAGGGCTCCACATACAGGCGGCTTCTAGGGGATGCTCAGTATCCCGCAGAAGTTGTTTTGACTTGGTCACCTAATTGATCTACTAATTTTGCTAAACTCCTGCTATCCTTATTTTAGTTAGTGATGAGTTCTTGTCTAGAGAAAAAGCTGAGATAAAGATGAGAAAAAGCTGTTGATAAAGGAGGAGCAATCCAAATGTCAACATTCATTGTGAGTAATGTGTGCGACATGCCCATATGAAGCTTGGAGCCATGTTGCAAGCCTGCAGTACTTCCATGGGGGAGCCTGAGGCAGGAGGATTGTGAGTTTGAGACTATCCTGAAATACATTAGGGAGACCCTTTCCCAAAGGGTGGAAAATTAAATGAGAACTTTAGTGAAACTAAGTAATTTATCCAAGGTCACACTATACAATATCTGTGATTTGAACCCAGACTGTCAAGCTTTATAGGGGTTTTTGAATTCATTACATATTAAAATTCCATATTTCATATAAAAATATCTAGGACCAGAGATCTGTCTAGTCAATTCAGTTTTATATGAAAATATTGCAGAGTGTTTTCATTTAATTTCATGAACTAATCAGTAGTGGCATAAACCTTAAGTTTATTAATAAAAAAACATGATAAGTTTATACCACAATTCAGAATTTGTTGCTGACTGTATGTAGGCTACATAAAAGTTACCTGCACAAATTTTTTGGGAAAAGGGATTAGTATGTAAATTAACTATAATTTAATCCTTTAAAAAGCCAAAAGATGAATGTTCCCTATATATTTTAACAAAATCATTTACTAGCAACTAGAATTGTTATGTTCAATTGCATTTTTAATTTACAGCTGACATGATCTTCTTTTGAAAATATGTAGTAGCATCTTCAAATTATGCTAAGTATGTTAAAGCAGTAAAATGCAACTTCGTAAATATCAAATAGTTGTTCAGATATTCCCCCAAATCGAATGACATCCATCCAGTGATTTCTGAATATTGAGTTTTTTATATCTATTTTGATGGACTTCTCTGATTTCTAATCCTTCTGAAGACACGGTGACAGTTGTTCAGATGCTTCAACTGACAGATGAGATAAATGTTCATTTTCCTTCTAACAGGCGTATGTTTTCATCAGATGAATGTTATGCTATGGTCTTTCTTTATTGTCAGTTTTATGTTCAAATTGGTTTTGAGATCAAGCCCTTGAGACCGAAACGACCTGGTATTTTAAAACACGGACTTATACACAGGATCCTAAATTTAGAACGTGTAATTCTTTTGTATTATTTGAAACATTCTGGTTTCTGGATAAGTGATAACTTGCTACAGCACTTGCACAAAATGACTAATGCTGATCTCCGTGGTGTTTTTACTACTTCCACCCCTGACACCAAAAGCAAGAGTTAGGACTAAAGCACAGTATAGGTGCTTGTTCCCAGCCTGATCAAACAAGCTTAATTATGACCTCCAGATAAAGGAACTGCCATTAAGCCATTGAATTATCACAGATAAGGCTGTGTTTCAGTTACTGTCTGCGATAAATCACCACTAACAACAGGGAAGGAGTCAGAGCTCACAGAGCTAATCCTTGGGAGGTTTAGAATGGACCGATTCTCTCACTGGTTTGCATCTATTTATGTTACATTCAGAACCCCCAAATGGCCTCTGCTTATCTGGGCTTTAGATAATTTATGCTTTTTCCTGTGTCACCTCACCGGCTGAAGCTGTTATCGGGAATGAGGAGGTTTAGGAAGGGATCCACTGAAATGCTAATCCTCCTGCCAGTTACTACACAAAAACAAGTTTTCCTCACTGATTCGCCTTTGTTTATTTGATACTGTAAATGTGGATTTTATGATTACAGTTTAGGACAATTGTTTAGCTCCAAAACAAAATAAGCGTTTAATTTGACTAGCTTTCCCTTTTCACAAGAGTGGCTGGGCAATTTTCACTGATTCAAATGGCCAGATGGGTTTCTCTCTGTCACGGACTAAATAGATGTGTAAATATTTTTCCTGGAGGGATGGTCTTACGAAGAGACTTTGGTGAAGCCCCCTCCAAGGTGGGTTTCTGCGCCAAAGTGCACTCACCCAAATATGAATTCTTCAATGTGAAGTAGCATTTATATGAAACTACTTCCCACAGAAATAGGATGCCTGCCTTCCAATTTCATGAAGATTTTTTTTTTTTTCATTCCTTGCTGCTGTCCAAGTTTTGTGAAATCTTATCTCTTAAAGTTTTATGAGGTTGTTTGACTAGTAGTTAAATGTATTATATTTCACTGATATGAAACATTCCTAAATGACTGGATACCAAGCCCACAAAATACCCATATGCTTATTAGCATAGTATAATGAAAATTTGTCACGCAAGGTTAGGCTGTACTTTTAAGCAGTTGAATTAAACTCCTTCCTATCTATGTTTAGTTACTTTTTTTTTTTCTCAGTCAGATCTCTAAGGTTGAAGTTTTGGAAAGGCTGAAGTCACCCAATTGTCGTGATTGATCACCAATTATTCAAGTCTTCTTGTGTTGACTATTGATGCCAGTTATTGAGATAGCAATCTTCAGAATGATAAGGGAAGCTACAAAATTAATTCAACCTTGAGATTCCATTACACTTAATGTCACCTCAAAGCACATTTGATATTTTTAATCCTGGTTAAAGGCTTTCTCCCTCAGCAATTGCTGGTGGCAGAAGTGATGGAAAAGAAAAATATCTGACTTTATAACTTCTGCAATTTTTCCCCCCTCTGGGTGTATTTCAGCGTAAAGCACTTATGTAGGTGGCTTCGCAGAAGGCTCTTGGATTCTTCACTAGACACATAAAGGAGATGTCTATATTTTCACTTGAAAAGAAAATACTGAAGAGACTTATTTCTTCATAGGTGAAAGATTATTATCTTAAAAGACTTGTTTCTGTTTCAAATGTGAATTTAAAAAAACTTCCTTAACTTTTTTCCTCAAAAGTATCCCAATTTAGAAATATAGATGTGATACAGCCAGACTAATCTGAGAGTTTCTTAAAGTTGATTTTAGGTGAGATTAATCCACTAGTCTATTGATACACTACATTTTAAAAATATGACATTATGTGCATTTCTTTTGTGATAGTATATTTTGTATTATTCTATTTCTCTCCATGCTTTGGATATCAACCTCAAATTTCTCAGATGCCTACAGATACTCGCTACAAAATTATTCCTGGCTTTTCTGGTATTTAGGTCTATGGCATTATAATTAATTACCTTACTGTAAACACACAATGATAATCATAACTGCCAAATTGTTTCTTTATAGCTAAAGTGTTTTAAAGAGAAAAACAAATGAAGTCTTCATTTTATAACACAAGTTAATATGATAGGAACTGGGAGTCAATCACACTAATGTTTGAATAATATCTCCTACGTTGTTCATACTTGATGTGCAAGGGCTTGAGATTAGGTTGTGCTAAGGAGTTTTTGTACATACATGCGTGTGTTTCTTCATCCCAATATATTCAACTCCTTTGACATTGGAAAGATACCCCTAATGATTTTACGTATTACAGACCTCAACCAGCCTTTCCAAACCAGAGTCCTGGTGGAAATTGTCACCACTGCTGAACATAAAGTAAACCAGCAAAAGCCACTTTCATTTTGGTGACAATGATCATTTTTATGACAATGGAGAAGGAGTATGGTGAAATGAATTAAGCACATAGGGACTAGAAAGTTCCACTTTACATTTCTCATTTGCTTGCGTGTTGTTCATCAATGATCCTTCTCCCTACACCAATTCTGCATTTACTCACCATCACCTCTCTTTTTCTCTCTTATGTTAAACCATTTTTGTTCTTCTCTCACAATTTTTTCTGCCTTTCTGCTCTCAGATATCGGGCTTTTTAGACCTGCTTGTCTGATTAGCGTTCACACCTGGACCACATGGTAGTGATTCCTGAAGATACTGAGTGTGAAAGGCTAACCGTGACTCAGCAGGGAAGTGGAAAAAATACACTCAATTTGGGGATATCTAGCATTTTAATATTCATGTTTTGGAAGGGACTTGCCACATTCCTGACCCAATCTTGCAGTGGTCACTGAGACAAATTTCTATTAGATGAGAGAGTAAGACGAAGAAGTACAGACAGAGAAATGGATGAAAAGGGGTGAGAAGAGGAAACGGGAGGGAAGGTGTGGTGCATATAGGGGAAGCTTGGTATTTGAATAATTTCTTTCATCTGACCTAGTTAAGAAGACATGTATTGATCATCACGCAGTACATGCAACTGCCTACAAGGCATATATTATCACCTTGAGATGTAACCCATAAGGGGATCACTAGAAGTTCTTAATTTTTTTTTGACTTTTCCGAATTCTTAGTACCTTTAAATTACATGCTTTAAGGCTAGCAGTATGTTTTCTTGCGTTATCAGTCTACGGTACTGTCAATATACACATTTTGTGCTCGAAATCAGCCGGGACCTATGGGTAAGAAGTCATCTTGGAAGCCCTTTATACGGCACATCCTTTGCACCAAGGGCAGTGCAGGCTCACGGACGTGAGCAAGCAATCTGCAAGTGGGAGCTCACTCAGAGGACAACGCCACAGCTGAAAGATCCGCATGCATCTGCTCAAAGGTGGTGTGAAAGTTACTTTGTTCCTGTGACAAAACATTAGTGAATTAATGTATGAATTAATGGAGGAAAGCTTTATTTTAGCTCAAAGTTACAGATAGTCACATCACAGGCCATTCAAGAGCACCTGGCATTGGTGGAAGTACAAGGTGGAGGTAGATCTTTACAGCACAGAAAACAGGTACCATGTCCCCAAAGAAAGGCAAAACCAGCACCTACTCCTCCAGATCAAGCATCAAGTATCACCTCCTCTCAGCCAGGCCCCACCTTCTGACAGTACACAGTATCTATATGTCTATGAGGCTTTTGGAGGACTCCTAAGATCCAAATCACAACACACGGTGTCTAGAAAACTCTGAAGGGTGAGGTTCAAAACTGAGGTATGTTTGTAAAAGGAGTCTGACAGAGAGGGCAGTAAACAGTATCAATTCTGATTTTTCAGACATGCTAAGGAACACTGTAGTAAGGCAGCTTGATGCGTCACTGCAGAAATTTTCAGGATCTATAACTTTTTGGTAATCTGTGAACTTTAAAGGAACTGTAATTAATTAAGACTTCATAAAGAAGATTACTCCAATATTTTTAGCATTCTGCATAGATACTTTTGGAGATTCAAGAGGGTGCTATTTATGTTATACTAATGTCTGTAACTATTAGGGTAGAGACCCTCATAGCTATAATCAGACTGCAAGAAATGGAGGCTAAGTTGTTGACATCAACCCCATAGAATAAAGGTTTTTGTCTTAAGCTTTTACCCAGTTCTTTAGAATTGCAATAATCATAAACAAACAAAACTGAAGCAAATGACCACATGTTGAGTTTTGAGTTAAGCAAACAACCAAGAAAAACAGAGAAATCACCAGATATTTATGTAAACTTGCAGTTTGTTGGCTGGTTTATGCATGTGTATTCATGTGAGGTGTTGACCCTGTTTTATGAAAGCTTGCTGAGACAAAAATATTGGCTTTAGGATTTTATGAGATTTTTTTCCAATGGAAAGATGCCTGAGCAGCTTATAAATTTTTCCAGTCTCTCTAAATCTATGAAAAAATATTAGAATACTCTAGAGCAAAGGTGAAAGCACTTGTGTTTATTTTTTCTTCTACTTTTCAATCAGGAAGTCTCAAAGGCAGAGACACTGTTTCTCACATCAGCGTTGGGAACATTAACTAGTACAGTAGGGGTTGTTCCTCATGAAATGCTGGTTCTCTTTCCCAATTCCTCCCGCCTTTACATGTGGGGATACCAAGTTAAAGAGCAAGGAGAAAAGATCAAAAGAAGAGACCAAACTTCAGACGCAAATCTGCGAGAAATTCAAAGATGCGGCTACTTTGAACTTGGGTCTGCAAGCTTTTGGAATATGAGATCCTCATTCTACTGCTAAGGGGTGGAACTTACATATGCAAAGATAATTGTGGCTAATATGGAAGTAGATCTCCTTTTCCTAACTGCTCCTTTAAAGCTTTTCTCCTTAAGTTAAATTTGTCTTTCCTAGAAGTGATGTGGTAGTTAGAAGAAAAGTCCGTCCAGAATATCTTCTAGGCTTTTAGATGGTGCATATGAACTTGAATTTGCCTGTTTTTTTTTTTCTCACCATTGCAGGCAAATTACCAGCTCAGTACCCAAAATCCTATGATTTACTGTAACTCTGTAACTTAGGGAAGGTGTGGACCATAAGCCACACAGATAAATATGGAAGGGATAGGTGATTGACCAGAGATTGGCTAGCAAAGTAAAACTAGTGCTCGTTCAATCCTTAAGACACTGAAACCGAACTGTGTGTTTCTTGTAAATAAGCATGTGGGTCGTCCATGACTCGAAAGCAGTAGCTCTGACCTCTGTTTGAGGTAGCCACGGGAAGGTTCCCCAGGAGTGGAGAGTGAGGCTGGCAATAAAGGCTTATCTGAGATCCACAGCTGAATGTGAAGGTTCTACACGCTTTCGTGGCCCCAAAGCTCCTGCAGTCAACTGCAAAGGTGAAACTCTTCAACACAGAGGGCAAAGAGGAGATGTGGAAAATCACACTGGGGAGGTTGGAGGATAGATTACAAAGAAGGATGTAATAAAATCAGTGTACTGCATGCTTGTCAATTTGGGAGAAGACGGGATGCAATGATGAGCATTAGTCCCTTTGAAATGGAGTGAAAAATACTGACAGTCACTAACATTTTAAACTTGCAGCGTCTGTGGTGTATGTTCTCAACGTCCATTTATTTATTTATGTATTTTATTTAGTGGCACTGGAGATTAAAACCAAAGCATTCAGAGTTATACTCCCACCCCTTCCTAGTGTTCATTTGAGATGGTATGTTCAAGTCACTCAATTGCCCAGGTCGAGCTTCAACTTGTGATTGTCCTGCCTCAGCCTCTCAGAGTGTTAGAATTACAAGTATGGGCCATTACAGCTGACTTTTCAAGGGCACTTGGAAGTTAAAATTTTGTATCACTTATATTACTGCTATAAATGCATAACATTGCTGAATGCTTGTTTTGATTTTAATTGTGAACATAGTGGGACGTGTAAAACAGCTGGCTCTCTTGCCTCAATGAGAATAGAGGCAGCAAGTGTATATAGCTTGTAAGGGGCCACATTGCTATTTGTACCTGAAAATTCTGGTTGAAATATAATCAAATAAGCCTGTAGACAGGAGAAAAATACACCAATATCCTGGCGCTATTTCTTTATAAACTGATTAGAAGACTCTTGTACTTGTTAAATTATGAAAACAGGAAGTTCAAATCACTAAGTCCACATAGTGTTTAGGAACCCTCATCTTGAACAGATCTACTAAACACAATTCCCAGGTCAATGGTCCCTCTCTTCTGTCTCAGGGCTTTTTTAAACTTGGCTGGAGGCTAGCTTGTTTTCCACACACACTCAATGTGTGACTGTGTGAATAACAGACTTTATCATACACTTTGTTTCATGTATAATGTCATCTGTTTCAACTTTTGAGTGAGGATTTGGTCTTCCCACTTCCTTAGGGAAACATAAGGTACTGCAGAATTATGCTGAATTCCGTAGAGAAACACATGTTATGGTTGTATTAGGCTTCAGATGTAAAATGGCCCCCCATAGTCTCATTTATTCAGAGGCGGGGCTATTGAAAGATGATTGTGTTAGCTGGTGTGGTAGCTGGCTCTTTCTGTCAGTGACAGGCTCATGTCCCACCAAGTCAAAGAAAAAATACTGAAAAAAGAGACAGAATGTAGGAAGAGCACTTTGTTTAAAACGAACAAGGATATGGGGATAGAAACTCGAAGACTCTGCCTTCAAAAAAACTGTTGTCAATGGGTCTCTTGTCCAGGGGCATATGTAGATTAGCTGAATAAAGAAGCAAATTTATTACACAGCCTTGTTGTTAAGGTCCAGTTGCTAAAGTTCAGTTGCTAAGGCCTTTCACCTTATGATCCTTCTCTTATAAGATCCAGGAAACATTTACTAAACACAGAGAGTTCTAAGCAATAGTCAACTACAAAATATCTTCCTGTCTCAGTGTCAGGGGGACCCTTTTGTTCCTCACTGACTGTAGGCCCACTACTACCTGTCTTTCCAGATTAAGGGTAACTCTGTTTTAGCTTTTTTAAGGGATTAATCCACTTGTGATCTCATAGCTGATTGGGCTGTTGCGAGCTGAGGTTCAGCTCCAATGGACTACTTGAGAAATTAACTACCCACTCACATAGCCCCAGCAACAAGGAAGAAAAGAGAATATAAAGTTTTTATAACAATAATTTTATTGTGGTAAAAAAAATCACATGGCATAGAATGAAGTTTAAATTGGAAACCATACGATGCAGAAGACTAATATATAATGACATCAGGCTCTTGATTTCTGGCAAACAGATAAGAAATTTCAAACAGCAGGGATGAGAGTAATGTTACAGAACAGAGAAGAGACCCAAGTCAATGTTTATGGAAAGATGCCTCTTGCTCCTCTTCTTTAAGGGATGAAATTCCACTGGTGTGCACTGATGTGCCCTGCGTATACACTCTCGTGAAATGTGCATGGTCTCAGAGCAGAAACAAGTATGTCTGGCTGATGTGCATGCACCTGTTGCCATGAATCCCAAGCAAAGGGAAAACAATATGGCCAAGTGACAGAGCAGAAGAAACTCGGGATGCTGGTCCCTGGCACAACAGTGTAGAGTTTTCAGAAGAGTTTACAGGAAGGATGGCACACTGTCCAGGACCTGTTCATCTTCGGCAAAGGTTGTAGTAATGCAAGATAACTCATAAGACTTGGCAGAACTTTTGTGGTAGAAATTTGCCTCAGAGCTGGAGGAATAGCTCAGCAGATAACGTGATTGCTTAGCAAATGGTAAGCACCTAAGTTCGATTCCCCAGTTCCACGTAAACCTGCCATAGTGGAGCATGTTTGTAATCCCAACCAGCACTCATGGAGGCTAGGGCAGGAGGATTGCCTAAAGTCCAAGGTTGGCCTGGGCTACTTTGTGAATTCAGGTCTAGCCTGGGCTACAGAGTGAAATGCTGTAACAAAAAACAAAACAAAACAAAACAAAACAAAACAAAACAAAACAAAAAAACCTTTGTTCTGTCCCATGACCCAGAAATTCACTCCACTGTGCCTTTTGGGCCACTGGGAAAGAATCTATTTATGTTACCCTTTGAAGTTATATTTGGTTGTTAGTTTTGTTAGTTTTTTTTTTTTTTTTTTTTTTTTGTAAAATGAATTGTGATAATTGGTGGCATGTGTCATTTGTGGGAAAGCTTTCATTATTGGTGTATAAATATTTACCACTCACTTTTTTGGCTATGGCAATTGTAAAGACCTGTCTAAATGTCACCAATGTAACATGTTGAAGGACCACATCAGTGAAAGGATCCAGGTGCAAAGCCGTCTATTGATCTATTCTAGTCTTGCAGCATGAAAAAAAAAATAAGTTTGTAATTGTAAGTTTGGTGACTGAGCTGGTGGTGTCACCTCAACTACCCTAACAGATTCAATTTGGCCATCTCTGTGAAAGACTAAAGCTCTTGGAAAAGACTATTGTCACCCCATGCTAGGACAAAAGAAAATTCCATGCAAATCAGATCACGTCAATGAACAAGAGAAGAAAAAGAATCTGATAGCAAGCAAATTTAAATGACTACAGACAGAGTGTTAAACCAGATGCAACTTTGTTCATGAATTAGCAAGATTGAAATTCTAAATCTCAGCAGAAATGAAGACGAGAGAATTGAGTTCATTCAGCTACAGGAAAATAGATCATCTCTCTGTACTCTGTTGCGGGAATTAGTTTGACAGTAAAAACTCAAGGTATGCACAGGAAATCATATTGTTTAATGATAGAATTTATTTTATTAACTTTTTTTTTTCCATTTCTGGAGACTGCATCCAGGGCCTCATGCATGGTAGGCGAGTGCTTTACCACTGAGCTACACGTCGGTCTCTTTGACTAAGTTTTTAACTCTTTGCTGATAAACAAATCTGTTATTTCCTAAGATCAAAGTCGGACACAGTGTTATATTTGGATTGTGTTAGCACAAAGTTATTATTTGTCTTTGGAGAGTTTTTCTAATAAAAGGTATGATCTTTCAGTTTGTCTCTTTTCTTGGTGTGCTGTGTATTTTGTTCAGAAAGTTTAAAAATAAAAAAAGGAAAGCTAGAAGAGTCACGTGGTTTTCCTTTTTTTGAAAAGATGAATGAATGCGAAGGTCTAAGTTGCATGGCGCCACCTCGATATGCTGGAAAGTGGCGGATAGGTAGCTACTCTTCAGTGGATTCAAGATGATGTAAAACTCCAGTGGCTGCTCAAAGATTGATGGGAAATTAGATCGATGCGACAGCCACACTGAATGCTGAAGATGGTTATGATAGTCTTGTTGTCATTTTTTACCAAAGCAGGATAAACAGGCCCACTATTTTATAAAGACTGGCCTCCCTGAACGTAAAGCATGTTGCTGGTCACTTTATATTATGAATTCTAGTCATTTCTGTATAGCTATTTCTGTAACAATGTATTAATTATATGACATAAAAATGTTGGCTGGGAAAAAATGTTGGTCAAGTTGTAGATTATTTAGGTTACAAAATTATCATTATTAATTTATATCATTGACACGATGAAGGCAATTGCCTTTGGAAAGTGATTTACCTTTCGTACATTTAAATGTTCAAGACATATGCAAATGGGAAACCAGAAAAATGTAAAATAAACAATTCAAAATTGAATCATCAAAGCTGCGGTTGGATTAAAAAATGGAGGTACAGGTAATCTATCTGCCTGCAGTTGAGTAAAAACATCATTGTTCAGTTATGAAATATTTACTATTATCTGGTTTTCTTGCTCCTTTTATTTCTAAATATCTTTTCATAAATATCTCACTTAATTTCATAAATCTAATATTCCATTCTAGAGATTTCATGTATGTTCCAAACTATAAAATAATTTTATTAATAGTTCTAAAGGTTACAGGTATACAATTATTATTATATGGAAAGTAGGTACATTAGGAATTTTACACTTCTGTATTTTCACATAATTTTGAATTGAAGCTAATTGTATAAATATGTATGTGTATTAATTTACAACATGAAAAAGCAAACAACATTGTTCTCATAGATCACTATTTTATTATTGATTTCAATGCTATTCAAATTGTGATCCAAGACCTGCTTGTTCCTAATCTCTGAAAATACAGGTGAAATAATAGAAAGGGAATGTTTGGAAATTTGTAGGATAATTTGATATTCAAAAGCAAGACCTGTGAACTATTCTGACTGCAATGTTATAGATCAGTTTCCATCTTGTTTACTTTCTGTGTCACTTGGAGCTTGATCTGCTTCCTTGTACTGGCCTGACTGGAGAAGAATGAAATAAAATCTGATTCTCCACTACGGATGATTTCAGAAACAGTCTACTTTACTCAAACTGGTAGTCTTTTTAAATGAAGTAATGAGAATTTTTGATTTCTAAATTAAAAATAAAGTAATTTTTAAAATGATAATATTCAGTCAAGATATGAACAAATTATTTAAATGATTCCCTGAAAAGATTCATAATAAAATATGGCTGATTACCAATCAGAGTAAATAGATGTACGAAATAATAGCTATATTTTGTAGATGATTCACATACTTGCATATGCTGAGGAATTTATGAAGCTTAATGACTACTGACAATCAATATAATAAATAAAGCCAGTGAATATACAGGACTTGTGCTAAACCAGGTTAAATACTTAAAAATCACCAAGCTATTTAACCTGCACAATAACCCTGGGTGTTAGGTATTATATTGCATGTTCCTTGTGCAGGAATCTGAAGCAGAGAATATTTGTGTAAATTCCCCAAAATCAAAAATGTAGGAGGTGTTGTTGTGGGATATTAATCATAGTTCAGTACCATATAGACTCTGTACTTCTTATCAGCAGTTCTGTAACTTTAGCCTAGATGAAAATCATATTCAAAGCTTATTAAGGAGATTAGTAGTCTAGGGAATATGGGAACAGCACAAGAATTTGCATTTATAACAAGCTTCCAGGCTGTGCTCGATGTGGTTAATCACACTTTGGGGAAAATTCCATCCTTGGTAGATACTATTTAGATTCGTGAGGCAGAACGACACTGAACAGGTAGGTAGTCTTGTTCTTGTTCTACCCTCTGTTGCAGATGGAAAGATTATTGCCAAATATCCAGAACAAAAGCACAAAACGAAACTTGTCATGAGATAGAGTTTCTAGGCAGGCATAATATAAGAAGACCAGGAAACATATGTCTTATGGAAATTTGGAGAAGCTTAGAATATGAGATCGTTGAATAGTCAGAAATTCAATCAGGCTGCTATTATCAACAAAAATCGAGTTAGAGGCATGACTATAAAAAAAAATTCATTCTCCTAAATTTATGAAACCTTTGTCTTAGTTACTTTTTCATTGCCAACAATCAAATACATAAGACTATTGGGGGACATTCCAGAATCAAACTGCAATATTCCACCTCTGGCACCCAAAAACTCATGTCCTTCTTCCCATGTGAAATGTGTTTAGTCCTCCTCTAAGAAGTGCCTGCGTCCTAATAGTTTCAGGACTACAAAAATGAACACCCAAAGTCTCCTCTGAGACATAAGACAAATGCTTAGCTGTGAACTTCGGTGAAAATCAAAGCTGATTGGACCACACCTAATTTCCAAATGCAATAGTCAAGTTCCTAATTATGCCTAATACAGCATGATTACACCACATACAAATGGGAATGCAATAAATTCCTCCCCACAATAGACACCAGAGTTCCTCTTAAAAGTTTAAGAGGAATGGATGACCATTCCTATTCAAAAAAAAAAAAAAAAAGGGGAGGGATAAGAGGATAGAAAGTAATACCAAAACAAGGTCTAAACCCAGCAGGGTAAGAGTTAAATCCTATATCTCCATGTTCAACAACTTGGGTAAATTGTGGTGGAGTAGAAACTCCAAGGGGTTTGGATGGCCCCACCCCTACTTGCTGCTGGCTAGAACCTTCATCTTCTCTCCTTTGGGCTGGATCCCCTCTTGGACTGCTGTGTTTCTCAGCTGATGATCCAGACTCCTGGCTTCTCCAAATTTTCAGGCTGCCCATTGTACTTTAGGCTTCGCCTTCACAACTTCATGCGTTGACCTCCCGCAGGCACAGTGCTTGGCCTCCAAAGCCTTCCTCTGAGGTCCGGGGGAAGCCACCATGAACCCACGACTCTTGGATGGCTGAACACTGGGTGGCTGAACTCAGGCAAACACTTCTCTCTTTGGCCCTACAGCGAGCCCCGGGCTACTCTTCTCGGAACAAGATCTTCTGCCTTTGCACCTTTTAACTGGTAAAGGGTGGGATCTTGTTGATTCCTGAGACATCTTCAAGGCCTCTTTCTTACAGTCCCAATCCCATGTACCTGGATTCTGTTTAATATTAGTCTCTTGAACAACCGCAAGCTTTTTCACTCCACACTGCAAGCTTTTTAATATCTCTTCTCTTTGCCGTTGTATCCTATCTGTCACCATAGAGTTGGCTAAAAACCATAAACATAAATATCAGGCTGCCTTGAGATTTCCTCCACCAGATTAAGAAGTCCACTGCCCTTAATCTTGGTTTCAGGTAGAATCTCTGGACAGGGATGAAACGAAGACCAACTTTCTGCCAGAGTATAGAATGCAAGGTATTTACCATCCAGCGTGGCTCAGTGCACTGCAAGGCTTCTCCAAATGACATCTTCAAACGTTTACAAATCCCTGCTTTAAATTGGTTCCAAAGGCTCCTAAGCCACACAATCAAGTAAAGTACAGCAACGCCCCTTCTTTCTGTACCAATGTCTGTCTTAGTTACTTTTTGTTTCTGTGTCTCAATACCCAACATCCACAAATTTAGAGGAGGAAAGTTTTATTTTAGCTCACAGTTTTAGAAGGTCACAGTCCCTTCAGGGGCAGCCAGCGGCAATAGAAGTACATGTCAGAGGCAGAGATGGAGGCAGCTTCTCACAACCTCACGAACAGTAAGCCAAGTCAAAGCAAGTTGGGAATAGCCTCTCAAGGAAGGCAGAAAGCCCCTTTTATATCCTTCCAGGTCTCATCCCAGTCATCAGCTTCTTCTGGATCCAGGTGTGGAAGGTGTGGTAAGACCCCACTACATAACTATAATACAATTTGCATGCCTGTCATCCACCCTCCAGACTAGGCCACAATCTTTCAACAGCACATGATTCCATAGGCAATCTGTAATAACCAAATACTTGAGACTTTTGAGGACATTCCAGAGCCAAACTCTAATAACTTTGCTTTTTTATCACCAACGCTGATGCCAAATAGTCTATTACCAGCTTCCACTATAATTTTCTTTGTTACTGAACTTTTTTTTTTTGCAAATGTTGATAAATAAATCTAGGGAAGTACTCAGTAAATTATGGCAATTTAGGTATGTAGAATTTTTATTTGCTTGTTCTTTATGTGCTTATGAAAGATACTTACTGCATGTTTGTTGAAATTGCAAATGTGATAGTTTCTGAAACAAAATAGAAGATCCTTAGATCTAATGGATCTAATGGCAGGAATGAAGAAACATCCCACAGGTGTTCCTAGCAGATGTGAGGAAATGAACTCTTGGGTATTTTTACTCATATATATAATTTTTAATGTCGAAGATTCCTAATTTGTAAGCAGGCAGTACTTTTTTAATTACCAACATAATCACCAATGTACTCAGAAACTGTAGGTGAAAGTATACATATGAACGGTATATATATTTTATTTATTTGTATATATATATATATACAAATTATATATATATATATATATATATATATATATATATATATATATATATAATTATGTGTGTGTGTGTGTGTGTGTGTGTGTGTGTGTGTGTGTGTAGGTTCATTTTTTCCCTGAAGATAGATACTGAGAATTATGGATGAATTATCTTAATACTGTATACTTAAGTATCAGTTGAATTATTAACAATATATAAATTCTTTGTGCCATATGTAAATGACTGACATAGTGGTGTTTAAGGATTTCTTAAAGATTTAACTATGCAAAATCTTATGTAAAACTCGTTACTTTAAAAAACGTGAAACCTATGTTTAAAAATGACAATAAGTTAATTCACAATTTATATTACTGCATTTTTTTGCCTTAGAACTAATCATATTCTCTAAAAAGTGTGGTTTTGCAATTATTTTCTTATTTGGTTCTCCATGACTAATTAAATGTTTTAATGCTTATTCCTCAGACATTAACCTGGAAACAGACATTCAGAAGAAAAAAATAATAATATTGTAAGAAAACTACTGTAAGCCTTAGACTATTTAGCTAATATTACCATTTTACTTAGTGAGGGAAATAGAAAAGAGAGAATATCATGTGTAGGTCAGCAGTAAATAATTACGAGAATCAAGGCTCCACTTTTTGTTTCGATTATCAATATGAGATTTCACCAAAGAACTAACAAGAATATAGCACCAGCATTTTCTGTATATATCATGTGATTTAAACTGATTATCGATACTAGGATTTAAGACCTATGCATGGCTCTTAAAACAAATATTTTGTTTATCTGGAGCAAAGTTCAGAAGAATGGCTAATGTGGAAACTGGTCATGTGTTAAGTGAGTGAATTAAAATACTTAGAAACAATTTTCCTTGAGAACCTTGACCACTGGTCCAATATATGCAAAGGGTTATAAAGCTACAAAGAAATGCCATGAAGTTGGTTAATTCCATGTTTCTTACACTTGAGCATGCTTCCTAAATTGCATGATGATCTTGTGAGGGTGCAGATTCTGACTCTGTAGGTTAGATGCTAAAGCCTGAAAATCTGAATTTCTAATGACCTCTCCGGAGATGCTGATGCTTCCAGCATCAGAACCATGATTTGAAAGGCAAGGTTTGTTTTATCTCTACTTCAATTTGACCCTCACTCCTCTTTATAAGGCAATGTGGAAGATAATAGCATTATACTAAAAATGGCAACTTCTCTTTAAGGACATTAATGGAAGTAAAGTTCATTGCAACATGATTGCTCATACTGCTCTTGTAAATTTATGTCATTTGAATTTGTAGTTTTGCAGTATTTATAAAACAATAGAGAAAGTGTGCTTTTCTTCTAACAAAGAGGCCATAGTCTTGATTTGGAAGTAGACTAAAGCTGCTGTCAGGTTACTTCATAAAGTGTCCCTTCCTGGAACATGTGGATTTTCCCACATGAGGTCAGTGAAAAGATGGTTCTGTTTAAAATATATTCATATATATATATATATATATATATATATATATATATATATATATATGGTTTTCAGTAATAGGTAGTCATTCAGTCTTTCTCCAACTATGAAGTTTGTCTTTATCTGCTTTTTTTTCTTTATCTCTTTGAATAAGTCTTTTTCTATTCAATAAGTTTTTAAAGAGTATAGAAAATTGGCAGAACTGGCAAAAAAAGTTCTTTTTCTGTATCAGGGCAGAGAATGTAAAATATTTTGTGCTGGCAGCCAATTCTAAACTTATAGAACTGACAACAGCCATAATATATGGTCGTCTTGAATGTAGTCATTATGCTTGGGACATAATGCACTAAAGAGAGTGATCTCTGAGCTGGCTCCGAGAAATGTTCGATCATCCTCAAAACAGGATGCAAAAACAACACTGTAACATCCTGCTTCTTTTAAAGTCTGGGTGGCTTGACAACGTAGTTTATTGAACAAGGCACAAGATAATCCTCAAGCTAGTTTGTCCAGGTCAAGTTCATACTGGCAAATTACAATAACGTTTGCTGAGGTCGCTTGATTGCCAGGTGTAAATGTGGTCACATAACCAAACTGGTTGAACAAGTGACTGTGGATTTTGCTTCTTAATTTGCTTTGAAAGAATCACTTGTGTGGAAAGACAAACACTTTATTGGCCGAGCCCAGTTCACCTTAAAGCTGACAGCTACTTGGACATGAACGACGCAAACGTTCTCACAGAACTCAGTGTGATTCACTTGCATTTGGTTGAGCAATTTTTAGATTCTCATAGCCTTGAGTGTTGGAAATTTTGCTCCTTTTTTGGTCATATTATCCAAAATATGAATCAATGACAGCTAAATCTTGGAGAATGATTAGATTTTTGAACTTGGAGTTTTCTTTTTCTTTCTTTCTTTCTTTTTTTTTTTTTTTTTTTTGTAGAGACCCAATCTCGTGGTAGTTTCTCATTTTTCCCTCATCTACTCTGGGATGCCTTGATCTACTAGTCAATCTGGGAATAAACAGGCAGCACTCCAACTAGCATCAGCATAAACAGAAAGGGTAGATTTTATTTTTTTGCATGGAACTTCTTTTCTTTTCTTTTTCCCCATGTAAATACATATACATGCAATACATATGGTTAAAATGAGCTTGAGTATTTTTTGCACATATATATCACATCAACATTACAATCCCAATCCTTTCCCGTGACCATTTTTGGCCCTCCCACACCTACTAAGATGCTATTTTAATGGTGACCTTAAGTGGGAAAAACATCTTTGAAATGAGATTGAATCGTAATGTCAAGTGTAAAGTTTATTTAATATAATTTATTTTAGAAACTATAAAGTAGTTGTTGATTCTCAAGGATGTCATATAATTGAAAACGTTGCATAGGGTAGTTATAACAATGCATTTGTTATTACAGTAAATGTGTGGCCTATTTGTCAGCTGCTTTTTATATGTTTTGTTAGCAATGAAGATATAAAATTTTCCTTGCAATAAATAAAATTACCATTGCCTGTGAAAGCATTGTGCTTTTGAATAAATAAAAAAGAATCATTTTTGTTTAATGTTCTTTGTATATCTAAATATGTATGTTAGTTGCATAATAAGTTATGAAATGCAGTTTTGCTGTGATCTATAGTCATAATGACTTAGTAATTTAAGGTAGGAAGAATGCATGGCCCTTTCTTGCGATTTCACTGTGGATCTGGTGACTCCACTGGGCAGCGCTCCCCTCAGGGATTCAAATTTCCCAATGGCTTCAATCCTCTCCTCTTGCTGCATCATCAAAAACTCAGTTGGTTGATCCTTTCACGAGTAAAGAGCAACCAAAGAATGACACAGACCTTTGCAGTGTGATTGATTGGAAGGATTGTGAATCATTTCTGCTCCAATTTCAGGGGTGTAAATATTCAAATGTACCTATCACTGCAAGAGGCTGAGAAATGGCATGGAACACATAGAATATTGTTAACTCTCTATTTCTGGATTAAGAAAGGGTTAAAAAGACAGACAGGCCATAATGTGTGAATTAGCTACATTCAATGGGAAGGAGAGAAGAAACAAAGGATGGTCATTATTCACTTTACTGAAATCTAAATTATTTGATTTTTCAACAATGCTTCATTTTGCTCACAATTGAGATACACTGTAAATCCTACAGGTCCCCATCATCGCCCTGAGAGAACAGAACATACTCTTTGGCTCACTTTTTATAGAATGGCGATGACCGGGTTAGTGTTTTGGATGACCTGAGCCCTGTTATTTTAGGTAGATGATTTTTTATACTTACTCATTTGTGTTCAGTAAAATGATCAGAAAGTGACTCCTCTAGCTCCAACCTCCAATGAATCCCAACAGAGTTCATCAGAGAAAGATTCCGTTTCCCAGGGAGAATATCCCCAGTGGGACAAGCTTCCAAGCTTCAGAAGCATCTAGTTACTATGACTGGAAGAGTCAGAACCAACAATCGTGTAAGTTGAATAAACCCCAGGAAGTCACATGCTTATAGTCATCACAGAAAGAAAGAAAAATCTGCTCAGTGAGTTTTGTTGAAATAGTAGCTTAGAGAAATCCGGATTTTTGTTTGGTTAACTCATTTAGGAGTGACTGACTTCATCTAGGCTTCTATGCTTTTCTGTCTCACTTGCAAGTTCCATTTTGTAGACACATTATTCTTGATTTATGATTAGTATCATACTTATTGTTAGCAACTGAATACAGTTCTATACAAGTTCTATGTAACTATAGTTATTTTAATATAACATTATAAAACCATTGGCACTCCCATGCTTTAGAAAAAGTGTTTAAAGTCAGGCAAGATAGGATAGGCCGAAATAAAGATTTCAGTTGGAAATTTGAGAACTCTGTATGATTCAAGGGTTATTAGCATTGAACAAAAGAAGTATTAAGCTAAGGTAACCACAGGAGGAAATGTCAGATTTGTTCAGAAGCAAGTTGAGGCCCTAAATTGCATGCAGAGCTTAGGCTGAAGGCTGCACAGCAAATAGTAGTATGGGTTAAAGACTGGCCTTAGAGCAATACCAAAGAAAATATACATGTAAAGACTGCATTAGTAGCTGAAAACAGACTCCATTGTGGTTAAAACTAGATAAAAAAGACTTTACTAAGAGATATTATTTAGGATGTACAATATTTGAAAGAATTAAATAATAAGGTTTAGACAGTACATTGCCCAAACACTGTAAAAGGAAAACAGAGTGAGAAAAAATGGAGAAAACATCATGGAATTACGCTGTGGTTTTGTGACTCAAGGAGTGGATTGAGGACGAATGGCTGATCCACGTACTGTTACAGTTCTGGAGGAAGAAAAATACTTTCACTATGGCAGGTTATCTGTCTCACTAGGCCTAATGCAATATTTAGTTTAGATGAAAATATTTTCATGGAAAGATTTCTTAATAAAATGAGTTGCATGTTAAATTACAAGTGGGTTCTTGTTCTCGTCTAAGATAGGCATAGGAAGCAGCATTCTTGTGGATACTTCTACCAGAGCCTTTCCGATCTGCCACGGGATACTCACGTTTCTATAATGTGCAGAGCCCCCAGTAAGGAAGAACAGAGTCAGCATACACCCTTCCAGGTCATATGTCAGTGATATGCCCCATTTGGATTAAGCCCTAGTAATCTATTTTTTCTGGGTTAAGCTCCAGTAACCTGCCCCATCCAAATCAAATCCCAGTGTTTCTCTGCTCCTTCCAACCAGGCCCCATGATTTCATGAGCTTTTTGGGGATATTCTAGATCCAAACCCTAACACATGAAAACAAATTAGAAAGTTGTGAAAATGGCATGGCTCTAACACTACCTATCATGGTAATCAATTCAAAGCGGGGAAGTATTTGGGAAAAAAGAGAAGATATCAACCAATGCGTTTTATCCACAGGAATCAAAATTAATGAAAATTTCCATAATTAAAGTGACTTTTTAAGGCCAGTTAGCTTGGGTTCTCCCACTAAAATACCTTATGAAACAGATAATGATGTTATTTACCAGTATACATTAAAAAAAACACTAACACTAATACACTCGTATGTGGTATGTTATAATGCACAGAGCATAATTTTCACTTTTTGTAAATAAAGGATTCTTGAAAATTAGTCGGTATTTATTTGAACTTAAGTTCTCAATTTTATTTTTAAGTTCTTTAAGTTTACATATTGGATCCTTTTCCTCTTCCATCCCTCAACTCCCTCCTCCAACATTGTTTTTCCCTCTCAACAAAGTCTTTTTTCTTACTTTACTCTATCTCTCTCTTACGTTTTGTGGGTGTAGCTCACTGGTTAAAGGGATCGCCTAACAGTTTAGCTTATTTAATTGGAATAACCATTTATATTGAAAGGTACAAATATCTTGGTCAGACAAGTAACATTTATGAATAAATATCACTTTCTAAAACCCATATTAGTTTTAGTAAGGTTTATCGTACTTATGGAATAAAAATTGGGTTGTATATATGCTTAGTATTGGACACCGATTTATACATTACTTGATGGTAAATAAATAGAGGTAAAAAGTGGGTAACTCTTTTATCAACTTATTGAGTAATGAAAAGCTATCATGTAAAACATGTCTCAATATCGTTTTTCAACTCATGAATTGCTTTATGACTATGATAAGAGCCGTGAATACTATTGCTAGAAAACTTCATACACACTGAGTTGTTAATGGACTCATGCAAATTTATGGATCCTTCAAAGAATATTTTCAGGCTTTCAGTTAAAATTTGTGACCCAAAGTTTGGAGAGAAATTACCAGTTTTTAATAATTTAATTTTAATGCAGGACTCAGGATTTTTATAATATGTTAATTTGATCCTGAAATTGTAGTTTGATTCATAGATTATCAGGAATATGGTGTGAGCACATAAACTCTGTGAATGTAACTTGACTCAAAGGAATCTAATTTATAAGGTGGAGATGGAAATCACAATAACTAGATCACAAAATCTTCACAAATACTTTGTTTGATTTATATATATATATATATATATATATATATATATATATATGATACATATGCCCCTGTAATTACAGTTAAAGACTTTTTTGATCAATTTTAGCTTTAGATTTTACTTTAAGATGACCTTTGCAAATAGATAATATAAAATAATTATAATCATATATAATTATAAAACTATGTTTACATTAGACATATGAACACCCTTTGGTCAAAATAAATATGAAATAAGCATGAGAATATATTTCAATTCCATTTTCCTTTTGTATTACACTCTAATATTTATTACAAAATGACCCCATTAATACTCTTTATACATCTCTTATGACATTGTGCAATTTTTAACTTATGTCTCTGAGCATCTGAAGGTAGTCTCTGGAGGTCAAAGAAAATTTGGTCCATTTTCTTTAGATACAGTCTTTAGCAAAATACTTGATTTATAAGGCAGTTTAGATAACAAGGCTCCAACTCCCATCTAATAGTTTAAGAGGTAAAGGAGATATGTGAATACTAAGTTTTGATATTTTGTTGCATTAATGATCAAAAAATATTTCTATTAAGGTAATGAATACCACTGAAATACTACTTAAAATACTTTTTTTTCCTCTGTAATTGTATGGTTAGCTTTGCATCAATTTACTGATGATTTCAGACACATGTCTAAGCTTCTGGATTAAAAAAATTCTCTATTAAGTGAGCAGATGCAATTATTAATTCTGAATGGGATCCATATGTGACTTCAGTGGAAATCCCAGAAAGCAACGAGACATGACATCCTGTGTTCCAGACTTATGCAATTCCAGATCAAGAAAAACACTTGTGCAAAATTATCAAGATGGAAAATCTATGCTGTCAGTATTTCCTTTCCATTCATTTTTGAACACTCAAGCAAAACCCTCATCTAAAAGAATAGTTTCAACACACTTGTTGACCGAAGCCTTGCATATATTTGAATGATAGTTTACATATAGTGAAAATGTATGAAACTTAATCTACTCAAACTTTTTTGTCTTCTAACTCTGAATTTTTCTTATGGTTTTCATTATCTGGCTCACAAGGAATAAGGAAAAATGATTATTCCATTAGTGTCTTAAGAAAAGCAAACTCTAAACCAGGTTAGAGAGATATTAAGCAAAGGCCAAGTGGAACTACTCATGAGGTTATTAAGAAGAATAAATAAAAAATGAAGATCTCAACAGCAGGAGTAAGCCACTCTTATGAGAGATTAATATTTCAAATACGAGGTTGGCCACAGAGGTGGTGTGGTAAATACAATGCTTGGTGCCTCGCAAGAGCCAATCACTAACTTATTGAAAACATGTTGGGTATGCATTTTTAAGGGAAGTAAAATCAGCAGTGTGTTTCTAGGCAAGATTGAACATTCTAACTTGAAACACTTTTAACAATGATATAAATTATAGTTTTGATTCTTAATATAGCAAAGAGTGGCCTTTATATTTTTATTATAACTAAATACCCTGTGAAATGCAACACATTTACAGTTTTGATTTTTGACATTTCAACAACCTGGCCATGTTACTCTAAGTTGTGGTAAGCCAAAACAAATGGCAATAATTGGAGAATAATTTTGAAAAAAAAGAACGATTTAAATCAAAGTCCTTTCTTCATTTTTAATCTTTTTATAGGTTTAAGAAAGCTCCACTAACAAAGTTCCTGATGAGATTTATGATTAGTGGAATAGAAGTCTAAAATGTTGAATGTTGGGACCATTCATTTACGTGGAATCAACTCATTGGGGATCACAGTGGCAGAAATTTGGGTGTTTATCCCCAAGGTATGAGTTTTCTATTTCAAATCTTTTCTTATTGGAAAATGAACTGTACTTAAACAAAGAAAAGATAATAGGAAGTATGTGTGTGGGAAGATTGCTCTAGTTTGATATAGCTTGATAAAGCTTTGCGATTTAGTGAGAAAGCTAATGATTTAAGAGTTCTTAGTCTACCTGTCTGTGACTATGAAAGGAGTGGCCAACTACTGAGAAAATGGTGTGTAAACGTCTTTAAAGATTCTGACCCATGATAAGCTTTTTTAATAAAAAAAATTATTGCCGCTTTTTTAATGTAGGCCACTGAAATGTCAGAATAGCAAATTATCATCAGAGTGTATTAATATTTATTGTGTCACAATGACTGGTGTTTAGAATTCGCTTGTATGATATGAGAGGTAAAACTACTGCCTCTCTCAGTATCTCTTCTCTTCAAAAAATGAAAGAATAACAAAAGGTTATCATGTGCAGCTATGTATTAATAACCAGAGACAAATTTATTGAGCCTGGTTAAGGACGAGAAAAATATATACATTGCAGGAAGGTTAACTATCTAGCTGGAATTTAGCACAATGTTACATGTTGTATTTTATTCTTTCTCCAAGCAATTAAAAACTTTTCTTTCTTTACCATGTTGGTGTGCAAACATTATTATACCCATTGTAGTTGAAGTCTTCTATTCTTTAAATAAATAAAAATAAAGCATCCTTATGAAATTCACTGGTGTGAAACTGGAACACAGCTCTTTAACCATATATCTCTAACATTAGTGAGGAGCGCATGGGTTTAGTTTAGTGTTTGCACCTAGTAAGCATAAAATGCAAATTTGTGGTAGGACTTTTCTCTTTATTCCCCCCTCTCTTAGTTTCAAATATGAGATTTTTTTTCTCTTCAATTTATTTATTTTGAAATAGTACAATAATTGTTGAAATTGAAATAAAATTTCTGCATCCTTTTTTCTCAAATACATTTAATTAGGACTAAAGAAGCAGAAGTTGAAATGACTTTTGAGTGGTTATCTAATATATGAGTCATGCCATTGTCTAAGGTGGGATAAAGTAGTTAGTAATTACTATTTTTCTTAAAGAAGAACGTAGCAATTCATTGCTATTCCCTAATATAGCATGCATTTTTGGTCATGCTTCTTAAATTTTAGAGAATACATAGGGTTTATGCAGAGAACACTACCTGAAAAGTCAAGTTAGAAGATGGATTTCCTGAATGATTTTCAAATCTCAAAGAAAATGGTAAGTGCTCATTTAAATTTGACAGTTGAAACACTTGATTAGAAATTTATTGTAACATAATATAGCAATAGGAGCCCTGACATTTTGTATGCAAATATAGAATACTGTTACTCATTAACTTAAATTAGAATATTTTAAACTTATGAATACAGTCTTTGCATACTTTGATCTTTCCTTTTTAATGGCTTAATTTTGTTTGCCGATTCTAATAACATATTATAATTGTAAGATCTAAGAACTATACTTAGACCTTTAGTTCAAAAAAGCAGTTGGTAATTATCTATGTTTATTGAATGACTTTAAAACTGTGTTCACTCTATGGAATGCATATAGAATAGATATAGAAAGAAATCACTGCTGTACAGAAAACCTTGAAAAGCCTGAGTCTATATATAAAGAACTCTCATTGATCATTAATTTTAAATATAGATTTGGAATTTTCATTAAGAAGGAGATAAAACTATGAAATGGTATCCAAGAATTCTCTTGAGGCTTAGCTCGTTGCAATATCTCATTTGCAAGGCAGCTCTTCTTTAGGTTGGAAGAAGGAAAGTAGGATGACTTAAAGATTGTAGACTGTACACTTAAATTTAATGTAATGACACCATTTTAATGAAGTAGGGGGATGGTGAATATGGATATTTCTAGGGCATATTGCTCATGTATAAAGTAAATGCTAATGCAAGATTAGTTTTTGAGAAATTGTCACCCACTAAATCTTTTTCGAACTAGCATCGTTCGGTTGCCTAGAAGCTTGTTTAGTTTTGTCATGACCTCTGTGAGGTTTCATCCCACCTCTCTGACATACACCTTTTGGAAATGGGTATAGATATTGTAAATGTACAATTATATAAACCATAATTTAAAAAGCTTTAAGAACATGTGCACTTTCTATGTCTATTATTATCATTCAAAACACTATCTTTCAATAAAAATGGATGCACATTTTGTGTATTTATGGTGTCGAATGAATAATAAAAAGCCATGACTCACTTAAAAGACATGATACTAGACAATTTCAAAAGAAAACTCGTGTAATGTTCCATGTTGAATAGGACGGGACAGAAACACAAAGATTCAAATTCACCGGTACACTGTATGAAGCTTCGGGCAATTGAATCTTTGACAATTTTTTTTTTTTTGAATTCACATTGGGCACAGTATAATGTGTGAGATTCTAGAGTGGATGCTTATCTGAGTTTCAGATTAACTGGAGAGGATAGTACCTCAATAAGTCATGTCATTATCAGTGAAGCTTCTGTTAGCTTCGGGGCAAACACTTTCATGGATTCTTGGTTATCAATACTCCTCAGTCTCAAAATATTCTTTGGTGATACATAAAGCAGGAAAAATTAAAAGAAATTATTACAGTCATTTATTTTGTCCTTTAACTTATTTTTACTTTGGATTTCTAATACTAGAGAGATCATGTGATTTTTAACCTTTGGTTTCTGAATTATTTCACTGAACTTGATTGTCTCAATGTATTTCTGTTTTTCTTACAATGACACAAGTTTATGTTTTCTTTAATATAAAGTGATATTCCGCTACACCTGTACACTGTATTTTCCCTATCATCATTTGGTAAACATATTGGCTGTTTATAAGATTTATCAAGAGCTGTTGCTTCTTTTGTAGTCGTAAAGATATAATCCTTTGCCAAAAGACTCGGGAAAATTCACTGTGTATTGAATGAATGGGAAGAACTGAATAGTGGTCCCTATTTTTGTTAGTATGTTTTTACAATAGACAATGGTTATATTAAACTTGAGGATTTTGTGCACGTATATACATAGCAATAACTTTGCATTCCCTCACCCACCCCTTTTCTGCCCTCCCACCTCCTCCCATGAAGTGGGTGAATAGTATGATAACACAGTTAACGTAAGCCCCAGCTTGTGTCTTCTGGGTGCACTTTTAGCAACCATACCTTTTCTTTCCTTTTTTCTTTTTTTTTTTCAAATTTTTCCCATATATGTGATATACAGTATTTACATTGAACTTTGTGGGACCCTGACTAGGCTGAGGACTAGGGAAGGTGGAAAGTGGCCCAGATAGTCTCATCTCAAGACCTCCAGGCGTGGGGCCACTCCTTCCTGTCCCAGGGCCAGGATGGCCTGCACCTCAGGTTGTCCCTCTATTCAAATTCCTGATTATCCCCTGCCCTAAGACTTTTGCCAGAAATCACGCCATCAGGTTTTGAAAGACCCGCCATGCAAGTTAGTTGACTTTTGGACTCCAAACTTCCTCCAATCAGAGAATGACCAGCACCCTACAACTCTGTCCAAATCTCCTCCCTCCAACTGCTTATAACACCCCCCCCCCCCCCCCAATAAATGAGCTGTTACACTGATTCCGTCTCCTGGAAGTTCCTCCATCTTACTCATGGCGGCTCAAGACACTGCTCCCCCAGACTTTGCTGATCCTGGGTCACTGGGGGCCAGCTAAAGCAAGGGGCTTGGACTACCCAGACAGAAATTGAACAGACACATATTGTGTCAACATTACTATCCCTTCCTTCCCCACTTTTGGCCTCTTTCATGTTCTCCAATCCCTGGCTAACTCCCATTCAAGTCCTTTGGTTCCACAGAATGTCTATAATCTGGGTTTCTCATATCAGAGAAAACATGCGATATTTAACCTGCATTCTACTCACTTCACTGAACATGACGGTCTCAAGTTGAATCCATTTACCTACAAAAACCTCAAATCTACTATCTATCTTTATGGAAGAGTAGTATTCCATAGTGTATATGTACTGCAGGTTTTTTGTTTTTGTTTTTTTTTTTTTTCCCATTTTTCTGTTGATGGGTATTTTGGAGTCTTCCACAGTTCTGCTGTTGTAAGCTGTGCTGCTGTAAATATTAGAATACAGGGATCTCTGTCATATGATGCTTTTGATTTTCCTGGAAAGATATCCAGAAGAGGTATTCCCAAATCAAAGAAATATTTATTTTCTGCCTTTTGTATCTTCACACTGCCCTCCAAAGTGGTTGTATTAGCTTACAATTCCACTAGTAGAATAAAAAGGTTCATTTTTACCCAAAATTTCACCAGCACCAATTGCTTTTAAGTTCTTGAAATACACCATTCTCTCTGGAGTAAGATGATACCTTTGTGATGTCTTGATTTGCATTTGTCTATTGGCTAAGGATGCTGACATGCCTCTTTTTCAGACTGACCCACTTTACTTCAAGGGGTCTGGCTCATGTCAAAGCTGATGATCGACCACATGCTCTATTCTCTGTCCATGAACCTAATTATCTACCAAGTTATTAAGCACACATAAGTCCAATTTAGATGTAGTATAAATTGCCTTAAAAACAATCAGTACAAATTTTATGAATAAGAAATTTGAAATACACAGGGCTGTAAAATTTACCCAAAGCTACTTGGTGGCGATGTATCTCACAAATTAGTAAAGCTTTATGCCTCTGTATTCATTGTTAACTATATTTTCTTATGGCATACATATCTGCTCATATAAATGATAACCTGTCCTTTATGAGCACATTTTGAAAAGTTACTATATCGTCCAAATGAAGGTCTTAGCACTGCACCATGGTACCATAAGCTGTAGAACAGGCCCAGTAAATTTTAGGACATTGTTTCCTGCCACATGCAAGGCTTGAAATAAGCAGGGAAAAAAATGCTGCAAGGGTCAGATTTATTCTTGGTGTCAGCATAAATGGAGAACAATTGGAATATTTTTGACATATGCATCATTGAGCATTTATATATGTGATGTTGAATAGAAATACAAAAGAGTTCACCAGTTTAACAACATATTTTCAGCAGAAGTATAAAGAATAGAAAATAATTTAAATGGAATATATATTATGTAATTACATTTTCCAAAACTTATATGAAGCTGTGTGTGTCCTCCTCTAAAAATGGCGGGAAAATCTATGGAAAATATAAAGTAAAACAACATGTTGCTTTTCATTACACAGAGTGGTGCAGACAATATCGAACAAAAGTTGAAATTTTAGGGTTTTGGCTATAAGGAACTTCAACTGCTCTGTCTTTTGCCACTTGGCCAGTCTTTAAGAGGTCAAGAGTAACCCACACTTGTTTTGGAAATTTGATTCAGTTTATCGCAGAAATTCTCAGAGGTGGAGTGAGTGGACCCTATTTGATTTTTCGATGTGAAATATTTTATTTTTATTGATAAATTATAGTTTACATAAGATTTACACAGCACTGTGTTGATATGATACATATATACATTATATAATGATTAAATCAAGCTAACTCATATACAAACCATCACAAACACTTTTGTGGTTAGGATGGTTAAAAGTCCTCCTCTTAAGGCATTTTGAAAGAAAGATTAAATTTGAAAGACCCTCATTGAACTAATCAGTCACTTAAAATCTTGACTACACATTTCAAGATATTTTAACATTTCTAGTCTATAAATTTTGGGAAAATTATTCCTGAAAACTTCATGAGCCGTTGGCTGTATCTCACCAAATCTCTAAGAGTGAAACAAAGTAATAAGTATGACTGGGTGGGTAAGAAAGCTTTATTTCCCCTCAAGTTATCTACTATGGCTATTCTAAAGAAGTCACTCCCAGTTGAAACTTCATCTTTCAATTACAATAGATATGAATCATGATTGAAAAGATCCTATGGTTCAGAAAGAAAACCAGCCGAGAGAATGACAACAAAGTTTTCGGTCTACTTATTTTCACTCACAGAGCTTTGTTTAAAAGCCAGTTTGTAAGTTTGGATGAGCTCGTCAGAAACCATTTGTGTAAAGACTCATATCTATCTACTTAGAGGAGAAAAGAAAACTGGAAAAATGTCATGGTATTGCAACAAAACAAGGTGATAACCTGCTGAGTCTTGTCGTTGGTATGACTTTTTTGGCAGACATGTAGTAGCACAGTTTAAAAGAGGAGAAGGAAAAAAAAGAAGAAAAATAGAAGAAAGAAATAGGGAAGAAAAGAGAGAAGGCAGAAAGGAAAGAAGGAAAGAAAGAAAGGTCTCAGTGACATTGCAAGACTCCTTTGTTGATCCATTATACACTATATGAAACCGTGTAGATCACTAATAATTGAAGCACAAATATGTAGAAAATACTGGCATGAAACTAACGATCTAGTCTGTCAGTGTCTGTCTTCAGAGCTAGTTAAATATTCAGAGGAAAGAAATTATTTTCTTAAATCTATCAGAGCACATTTCTTCCCTCTGACTCTAACAATAGAAGGATTCACATAAGTGTTACTAGTTGTTCTAGGCACTTTTTAAAAGTAGATATTTAAAGTCTTTAAAAAAGTCTTTCAGTTACTGTATAAAAACCTGAAAGTATTTTCTTAAAAGGGAATAATGATTGAATACATTTCTTATCAAAGTGAAGGACTAAGGGGGGTGAGCACATCTGCAGCAAAACTTTTATACAATGTGCTGTGAAAATTCCTTTCCTCCACCTTTCTGCTCTTTTTGATGCTTTGGTTTCTTGCCTTTTATATAGCCAACAAATGATTTCGCATTTTCAGTTGGAGAAAGCACAATAGATGATTTTATCTGTGGACTAATATTTTTGGGGAAATGTATGCTCTTTGATGGTTCCATAGTAACAATACTCTATGGTCATTTGTTTTTTTTTTTTTTTTTTTTTTTGCAAAAAGGTGATGTCAGTAAATGTGCCTGATTTCTGCTTATAGGATTAGTGGACAACCACTTGTAAACAGAAACCTTAAGTATCATGAAAATATTTAAACATTTTCTGAGAAACACAAGCTTGCTGGGCACTAAAAAGAATTTACATGATCGTTCTGGTTTACCAGCTTCAGATAACTTATTTTAATAAAACATAGATGCAACTTCAGCAATGGTTGGGAAGGACATTTAGTCAGAAAAAGCCTTAAGAAATAGTTGTTTCTAGCTTGATTTTGTGTTATATCTTTGCATTTAAAAATATGACCAGCTGGGCCCAGTCCTGCAGTCTTGCACTCTAGGAAGCAGAGGTAGGAGAACTGTGAGTTTCAATTTTGCCGGGGCAATCTGGTGACTTAGCAAGACCGTGCTTCAAAATCCAAAAATAAAATGGGCCATGGATGTAGCTTTTGGTGAAAACTGTGTTCTGCATTCAGTACCACTAAAAGACCAAGATATTCAAGTTATTGTACTTAAAATTCCTTTGTTTGAAAAAAAATTATATTCTTTAATGTGAAATTAAAAGCTTATTGCATTAAGACGTAAGTTTTTCTGGTGAGAACATACCGAAAGACTCAAACTAAGACCATTTTTTTAAAAGACTACCTTACCCTTTCCAAAGATTCTATTGTTTAATGTGCCAAGAAATTCTGTTCTTACACAGTAGAAAGCTTAAAACTCCAACAGGACCTTACTATTTCCGCAATAATAGCGAGGGAATTAACTTTAATGCACTAAATTCACAATAAACCCTAATGATAAAAAGATGCCTCCGAGTCCTATTATTTAATTGATCTTTTTGGAACAGTTCATTTGTATTTCAGAAAAAAAATAATAAAGTAGGCTAGTAAGTTCTTTCAAATGTATGAAAACAATGGTGACTAATACCCAGAAATCTTTTTATGAAAGGCTTTTGTGTTTGAACCTTCTAAATTCTAATCTCTAATAGGTGGCTCTGAGCTTACTATTATTATTATTTTAAGCCTAAAACTTCCTTGGTAGAATTGAAGTAAATTTGATTTAAATTCCTTTTATTCATTTAAGATTGCATGAAATGGATTTTACTTGTTCAATGTAAAATACGTTAAATTTTAAAGTATTCTACTTTACCCTTCATTTCCTGTCTAGTCATTTAGAGAAAGCCATACTCGATGGCGTGAATATGAAAGACTGTAACACTTCAACTGAGCAGGTAAGAGACATGGATTCTGGCTATTTGACCTTGAATTAAACTTCAGTTGAGTGCCTTGTGCCTTGAGGTCCAAATTAGTTAAGAAAGGAGTTGTTGTAAGTTGTAAAAAGGAAGCAACATTCAGCTAATACATTTTTCTGGACTTACAGGTATTTTTAAAAAATAGGAATGAAGCTAGTTTTATTAACACTCCTAAAAGCAGCACATGTCAAAGTCATTCTCCGTATATGATTTTATAAGACATTTTACATTCGAGATCATTTTCTCTGTTTGTTATTGTATGAATGAATCACTTTGCTTCCCCTGAGACTAAACACCTGACCATACAATGAAGGAAGAGGTATTTGTTTTGGCCTGTAGCTTCAGAGATCTTACTCCACAGTCGGCTGGTTCCAAGCTAGAAACAGCAGAAGGGCGTGGCAAAGTTCCTGCTCAACCCGAGGCAGCCATGACACACAGAGACAGAGAAAGCCAGCGAGAGGTCCCCCCTCCAAACGCAAGTGACTAGGGACTTCCTCCAACTGGGCCCAGTCTGGTAACTGTACATTTTGTCGTGAACTCAGGATTAGGCCACTGGTAATATAGTACCCCTATGACCCAGGAGTCCCATCTTTGGACACATGAGACTTTGGGAGACATTGATAGTGGTTAATGTAACAGCAGCCATATTTTAACAATATTTTGGATATAACTTGCATTTTTCTGATGACTAATAAAGTTCAGTGTCTTTCCATATGTTTCTCAGCCCTTTGGAAAGCTCACTGAGTCAGAAGAATGTTTGATCTTGAGAAGAAGGGCTATTTTTAATTTCTTTTGAATAGTATTGTATTTTTTTTTCCTGACTGATGTGCTAATAAGATCTTCAGATACTCTAGAGATGAATCTTTTGTTGGATAAATGAATTCTAGCCACATTGTCCCTTTATGCATTGCCTTTTCTTTCTTAATAGTGACTTTAGATAAACTAAAATTCCCCATTTCAGTGAAAGTCAAAGTTGAAACCTTTCATTCAGAGCTGCTGTTTCTAAAAAAACTTTAAGGTAATATTCACCTCCCCTTACATAATGAAAATATTCATTATCTCATAAAATGTTATCTGGGAACTATTTGAATTAGTATAATAGACATTCCTGGACACATATTCTTTGACTATTAATTCAGAATTGTGCATCTGTGTACACTAATATGCAGATATATTTGTAGATGTGGAGAAAAGGAAAACATCGGACCCTATTAATGGGATTATAAGTTAACATAGCCATTATTAAAGAGTATGAAGCCTGCTAAAGAAAATTACAAGTAGAATGAACATGGGTTCATACCATAAAATTACTGGATATGTATTTGTCCTTCCATATTTATGACAACATTCTGAGCAATAGCTGAGAAATGGAAACAGCCTAAGTGTCTGTCCATCAACTGATTAAGCAAATGTGCTATATTACACAATGGCTTACTATTCAGGCACAAAAGAGAGTGAATTTCAGTCTTTTGCAGCAACTGTAAGGAGCTGCAAATAACTTTGTTAAGAGAAACAAGACAGGCACAGACAGACACGTGTTGTGTGACGTCACTCATGTGTGGAACTTGAAAAATGTCCAGCTCATGCAAGTTGAAAGCAGAATTCTCATTCCTAGAAGCTGAGAACAGTAGTGGAGAGAAAGGGGCTGAGACGACATACATCCAAGGGTACTAATTAGATAAGGATACCACCATTTCTGATATGATCCAGTGTAGATGGGCAATTATAAATAAATATTGCAAAGTGCTGGAAGAAAAAAGTTGAATATTTTAATAATTTTAGTAGGTGTTTTAGGGGATATACAATGTTGATCTTTATGCAAACACATATGTGGCATATGTTCAAAGGAATATTCATGTATATTTTGAAATACCACATGATATCTCAGATATATCACCATTGTTATGTTTTTTGTATACCTGTTAAAATCAGGTTTAACTTAGCTTAAACAAATAATGGTTACAGAAAGGAAGAGGAAAGGTTAGTGCTGGGAAAGGAATAAGAAACATCCTCTCTGTGGCTGGTAGGATTATGCATTGCTGAGCAGTGTAGAAAGGTCTGAACCTTGGTAAAACTTAATTGACTCGTTTGTGCAAAATCCATTTTCTCCATCATTGCTACCTGCTGAGAAAGGTTAACGTCTTTCTGGAGCTAATTCTTTACCATCTATACAATAGTTTAAAGCATGCATACATTAAAAGATAAGTGACACGTGGAATCAAACTCAGATGCTATAGGTAGTTCAGGCTGATACCAACTACACCATGTCTACCCTTTGCCAGGTCCTTAATTATTCATACTTCATTTTTTTCTACACTGTAAGTGCAGACAAGGGCTGGCAAAATGGCACAGTGGTTAAAGCACTTGCCTCGCAACCTCAAAGCCCTGAATTTGATTCCCCAGCAACACATAAGGCTGGGTGTGGTGGCACACGCCTGTAATCCCAGGACTTGGGAAGCTGAGACAGGAGGATTACCATGAGTCCAAGGCCAGCCTGGGCTACACCAGTGAGTTCAGGAGCAACATGGGCTGCAGAGTAAGACCCTGTCTCAAAAACAATAAATGGATGAACACAAACTAATCCAAAGGAAATATCTTACTTTTGATCTTGTTGCATACAGTTTGTAAATCCTTAACAAATCCCTTTTGCTTATAAACTGCTTAAAACATTTAATGGGCATAATATACAGTGAATGTGAAGAACTGGCCATTATGAGCAATGAACCATTTGTGTATCGGGGGCATTAAGTTGGTAACTCCGGTGGACTTAACTGTCTCATCAAACCCATAGGTTAAATAACATGGTGCCATGCTTTATGGTGAAGATACCAAGTTTCTAAACAGTCTGAATTTTCTCAAAAGCAGCAACAGAGAAAAAGGAGATATGTATGACTGCGAAGCAATAGCATGTTTGCTCCACCTTTTTGCTACAACTGAATACAAGTTCCTAATCTACCTTATCTCATATTCTTTATTTCCCAGTCTAAATTACCTGATTCAAAAATCTTCCTCTCTGTCTCCTCCATTTTTTATCTTCTAAGTTTTCTTCTCCACATTCTCCCAAAATGTGGACTATTTTTGGTTCCTTTTTTCTATCTGTATGTAGACGATTCACTCTCTCTAATCACTTTTAGAAGCAACATTGCTTTCCCACATCCAAGATTATCTCATCCTTATCTGAAATCTTACCAGAAACATTGCTGGTACAAACCGTTCATCACCTATAACATCGTGCTATTTCTTCTGTTCCTTTTAAATTTTAGTTAAATTTATTTTGTTAATGAGACATTGTCCTATTTTCATAATTACATTGAAGACCCTGAGGACAGAGAAAGTATTTACACTTTTGTATCTTTTCCCTCAAAATTGTTCAAAAATAATAGAAATTTAAGTGTGTCCCCCCAAAACACTGTATCAATTGGAATTTTATAGATTGAGGGGAAAATTCCATTTTTCATGCATGCATTTAGGTCTTTTATTTATTTATTTACAGAGATGCCTGGAACGAAAATATCAAATAGGTCAATAACTTAGAGACTTTTTGAGTTTATTATTGTAAAAAATCTTTTTTTTTTTTTTTTTTTTTTTTTGAGACAGGGTCTCTGTTGCCCTTGCTTCTCTTGAACTCACTACGGAGCCGAGGCTAACCTTGGACTCATAACAATCCTCCTGTCTCAGCCTCCCGATTACAGGAGATCACAGGCACACACTCCCACACCATTCTTAGTATACCTGTCTGAGACTTCTGGACAGCCAGTGAGAGTCTGCTGTGGAGCTTGGTTGTTCGAAGAATGTTGGCAGAAACCAGAGACCAAAGATCAGCGACTGCAGATCAGTGACTGAATATTGGCGACAGGCAGACAAGTGCAAGTCAAGACTGGAGTGAATCTGCGATGAAGACCTGTGACATGTAGCAAGCTGGTGACTGTAAGCTATTATGAAGGCGCAAGCTTTCCCAGAGGAAAAATCTGTAACAATCTTTCTTCTTCCTTCCTTTTATACAGTTCGAGTTCCCAGTTGGGACTTCCACATCCAAGTAGGTGCTCTTTCCTCATTTGCTGGCCATCAAATCATTCACACTCTATTCCAGGCTTATTCTCAATTTCTAAGCTAGGTGCAGTTCCCAAACCCGAATCCAGGCATGGTTCTTGATTGCCTCAAGTTGGCATAATCTTTCCAATGGTCACAGTGCAAGGTACAGCACACCTGTCACAGAGACACCAGAACCCCAAAGGTGGATGACATTTGCAACATCTTCTCCTCACAGAATTTTTAAGACTTCTTAAAACAGCGATCTTAAGTTCTCAGCAAGATTGAGAGGAAGGTACAGAAATCACCCATACGCCTTCATCCCCACCTAAACATGTGCAGAACCCTTCACATGGTCAGCATCCCCAACCAGAGTGGTACACTGCATGCAAGTGATGAACCTATGTGGGGCATCAGCACCCAAAGCCATGTCACATAACTGTTCAATCTTGGTGATGTTCATCCTATTTACTTCAATAACTAGACACATATCCACATAGCATATAGCATAAAATTTTGCTAGAGTGTCCTGTGTCTGTTTCTACCTATTCATCCTCCCCTTCCTCTAATCTCTGACATCTTTTAATCTTTTTAATACTTTCATAGGTTTGAATTTTCTAACATATGCCATGCATCCTTTTTAAATTGACTTCTTTCTTTAACAGTTTTTCATAACCTGATAGTTCTCTCTCTTTCTCTCTCTCTCTCTCTCTCTCTCTCTCTCTCTCTCTCTCTGTAATATCCATTGTCTAATTTGGCATAATTTATTTGTATTTATTTATTCATTCACCTATTGTTTCCATTTATGACAGTTATGAATAAAAGTGCTATTAAAATGTATGTGTAGACATTTTGTAGCTTTTCAGCTGTCTTGGACAGATGTCTTCGAGAAATTTTGATGGAGAGATGAAACGAACAAATTATAACAATAGGTTAAAAGCTGGTATGTGTTATGAAGAAAAATAATAAAGGACAAATGGAGTGGGCTGGGCTGGGGATGTGGACTGTACAACCAACTACATAATTTATGAGACCTAGCTGAAAATAAAAGTGAAGGGAATCTAGATTACGCGTTTTTAAGAATTTGAAGACAGCAGTGGTAGAGCATGTAATCAAGTATTAGACCTTTTCAAATTGACTTAGAGGCTACATATCTATAAAAACAGCCTTGGAATAGTGGAAGCAACGGATGTAACATTCAGCAAAGATTTCTGGGAAGCTAACAGCTCTTCAGGAAAATATTTCAGACAGAAGCAAAAGTGAAGGTGAAGGCCCTGAACCGGAGAACCTTGGTAGATTTGAACAGGAGTGAAGCAAACGGCATAGCTCTTTAGCCAGATCAGAAAGACACCATGAGTTACTGGAAGGATCTAAATTTTTAATTTGATGAATGCTGGAAGCACATTTGATTTAACTTTCTGTGAGTTGAGATTCCTCCCGTTGAAGAAGAGATTGTAAAAAGCAAATGTGAAAATAAATGCAATCAGATGGGACTTGAAATAATTTTAGTAAGAGATCACTGTAATAGCAATCAGAGAAAGAGGAAATTCTTCACAACTATTTTATCACATATTAATAATTTAATGTCTTAGTCAGAAGACAATCTCTCTTGTACATCAATTCTTCAGCCCTTAGGTACACTGTAAGTATATAGTGATTGGACACATAAAATGCAAGTGCTTTTGTGTTGGGTATGTCAGATTTTATCTAATGTCTTCGTTTAGGTTTCCCTTACATGTCAAAAGCAACATATCCAGTAAGTAAGTTTTGATTTCCTCTTTCAGTCTGCCTTTTCTCTATCTTTGCCTTATCATAAAGTGGGATCAGAATTCCTTTAGGTGATCAAGATGGAAACTATGACTATGACGCAGGTTCTTTGTTAATCTTTCACATTTACTTTGTAAACAGGTCCTATAGTCACCTATCCCACCCAGATCCATCTTCATTGTCATTTCCCTCACCCATGCCTCAGGTCGCTCCTGGAATGTGCCAGCCTCCTCTTTCTCTTTCCATTTTCATTCCTGTTGTGTCGAGTAGCTGAAGTATGCATTTAAGGTGCAAATAAGGTTCTATGTCATCTAAACTGAACACCACTTGATAATTCTTTATTATATGGAATTCAACTAAAATCCATTGCTGTACTCTACAAGTTGTTGCATGACCCAGTGTCCTCCAATTTCAGTCGCACCCCAAGGTCTTCTCTGTGTATTCATTATCTATGATGCAAAGTGCTCTTTTGGATAAGTTTTAGAAAAATATGAATTTCATCACTGCAGTGTGATAGCTTGTAAAACCTCAGAGGAAAGCTATTTCACAATTATTTAGTCATATGTTAATAACTTAACATAATATTTAAAATATAACCTGTTTTTTCCATCATTTCTTCGGTCTGTAGATTAAAGTGAGTAGCATTCATAAGGTCACTGAAAGTACACATAGGTCACTTCAAGGTGCCCAAAGAGGCTGGGCAAATATATGAAAAGCAGGTGCAGTTCCACAGTGTGGAGAAGCAGTCACATTCTGCTGGCCTTTGTTTTCCAATACGTTTATTCTGTTTAAATATTTGTCCCTATGTTGTCTCCAATCAAATACTGAACACCAAGAAGAATATTTTACTACTGCAAAGTCAACAGTGACAAGATTCCGTATTTCAACATCTAAATACGATACCTTTGAAAAGAATTTTAATCTGCTTTTTATTAAGGAATCCTATTTTAAAAAGGAAATTAAGATATTTCTCTTGTCATGATTCATATGCTCTTTTGGGAAGAATGCAGAGCTTTCAATGAAAATCACCCTTTGATCTCCAGTGATTACAGACTTTCTGTAGCCTGCATCTGCTTGAAACAATGTAATGCTTTTGTTTTCTCATTACTATTAATCCTGTTCTGATTTCTTTAAACTGTTGGCAACAAATAATCCCACTTAAGTCTTTTCTAAGTAGGTTTTGTTCTTTTTTTGAGATGGTGAAATTTATTGGGTGTTAACACCAAATAAGACTCTCTAAATTTCCTTTCCTTTTCTAAATTTCCTTTCCTTTTCTACTTCTCAGATAGATTGTTAGGTTTCATGCAAGAAAGCAGTTCACTCTTTTAACTCAGGAAGACCATATTAATTTAAGTAATGCCCTACCGTGCTCAAAACAAGAATCTCAAAAGGACAACCAAGAACTTGTAGGATATTGAAAATAGAATACTTGTTAGGAAATGGCTTCTGGATATCATTATTCACATGTATTTTTCATTATTTTATATTTGATGCCACAATGCCTTAGATAGCCTGGAAACTTCTGCTATAAAATAAGCAAATGAATTGTATTCTGTGTTAAAAATAATAGTGGGTATGGATAAATATGTCTTCAGATTTAAAAAAAAAACCGGTCCTGTTTACCAAGATAAAACTTTAATCATTTTTAAAATTAAAATGCCACTTCTTCCTAAGATTTTCCAGGCCATATATATTTGTGCAAACACCTGGCAAAATTCTCAATATCACATCTGGTAGATGTGGATGATATTCATTAGGCTAAGTCTTCTCAGTGCAAATGTTTGCCAAAGCTTTGATATGACAAGCACTTATGCCTGACGGCAGCCATTATTCTCTGCCAGTTCGTAAGTGCTTCCTTCAAGCAGCGGATTGCATTTCCGCTGGCATTTGAAACATTGGCTACCACGTCACTCTATATTAGAATACACGTGCAAAGCAATTACCGACAATCCAAACAACCAAGTAAGAGTCACAGTGAGCAAAAATAGTTGAGCTAAATGTCAACAAACTCTGTTGGGCTTTAGGAGCAGAGTTGTATCAGGGGAAGGAAGGAAGTACCCATTTCTAAAGGGTCACTTCTTGAGTGTTTGACTACAGACAAAAATAGGCTTACATAAAAGGTTTTCTTTAAGTGGGAGATAACTGTCAGACCAGTTTGATAAAAAAAAGAAAGAAAAAAAAAGGAAAGAAAGAAATCTACTGTTTTCCACTTTGAGATCTCCCCATTGGGAAAATGTTCAGCATTTTTCTTCAAGTGGACATGTAAGCAAATGGTTATCATGGGAGCTATTTGTGGATTGTACTTAGGTGCCAGGAAAAGAGTTGACAGGGAAATGACTTACTTCAAAGTGGTCCTAAAAATGAGCACAAAATGCTTATTGTTCAGTTGTCTTCCTTTCAGAGGAGCTTCCATATTAAAATATCAAATGGAGATGGAATTATTTGTGAGAATAGTGTAATAAAAGGTCACGGATGGGGAGAAATTGCTAGATTGCAAAGCAAATCTTTCTATCCTTGCATGAATATAAAAATATTAAACTTTAGAATGCATACCATTAACGATCAAGTTTGATCTAATCATTTTTACTCATAAAAGAGCATAAAATCAGTTTGTTTCTAGTCTTATAAAGATGTTGTGTATATTCTAATTGTTCTAGAAAAATGCAAAAAAACATGTCGACTACATTTTGTTTACTTAGTTGTTTAGAAAAAGGCATTTCAAAAGCACCATTGATACCAGAGCACGGATCCAGTGTTTGTGGTTGTTTTGAAGTTGTGGGAAGAGGATTTGTCATGCGTGGCACAATGTTGAATTTTAAAAAGTTGAAGTACTGCCTACTGTTGTCAGTAAATATGAAATAGCTACTTAAATGAGATTTGGCTTGACACATGAAATACAATGCTATCATAAATTATCTTGGATCCACGGGGGAGACTCTGTTTATATGCGATGCCAAAATATCCAGTCATGTAAGTAAAACAACTGTCAATTTAGTAAAAATGCCAGTCAAAATTTAGATTTGCGTTAGATTTTTTTTATCAGATTAACGAAAAACACAACCAAGCAGAATTCAATGTTATATTGATTATATACAGATTAAAACCCTCATTAATGAATACAAGCTTATATACTTATTGCTATGATAATTGTCACAAAGGTACTAGTATACTTGGTTTAAAGTTTAGTTCTCAAATGTGCAACTTTACTGATTACATCTTCTACCACCACTGGCTTAGCCAACTTTTCCGAGAAAGATCTGTGTCTTGTGTTCACAGCATAAGGCTCCGCACTTTCTGATCTTTTAACTAAACGTAAGTGATTGTTTCATTAGTAATAAAGTCAAAGAAAGACACAGAAGTTCAATTTGTTTGAGGAAAAAAAAAGATCATGCTTGCTGATCATGTTTTTTATTAAATCAAAAGTGCTTCAGTTTTCTTTTGTCCCAGGTGCCATTGAATGTCATACCATGGGGTACATTTTACAGGAAATTGCCATGGACAAAGGATCATAATACCATTGATAGATATTAGGGTACCTCAGAAGTAACTTTTATAACACCCCAGAAAATATGTTCAAGTATTACAGAGCTAGCAATCTATTTGTTAAAATTTGGTGGTGCACATTTTCTTGAATTAAATGAGAATTCAAATATGAGATGCTTCTGCTAGGGAAAAGAGCCCACAGCACTGAATCAAAACTTACAGCTAATTTACAGACCAAGAAGAGTTTTGGGTTTCTGTCTTCAATGAGCCCCAAATTCCCTGCATCACAAACTAAAAAGTTTTTTCGAGGGAGTGAGAAATTTGAAATACCCCTGAATTTAATAGGATTTCTTCCAATACATCTGGAATCGTGAGATACCTGTTGGCAGAGGCTGTTATTTCAGGTGATAGGGTCCCTACATTGTGTGTGGTGCTGTGACCACCTTCACTGGTTCTATCGCATCGGACTAATACTCTATAATAGGTCCTAGTCTGGCTTTTCCAGGGAAACAAATTTCTCTCCAATTCTTCAAAGAAAATGGAGTGCATGCACTTTCAATTGCACCAATGTATTACCTCTGTGGATCTGATTCTTCACCCCTTTCTAGCCTCTTTCCTGGTCTCAGATGAGAACAACTCTAGCTTCCCCTTCGAGATTAAAACTTCTACCTGCATTTTGACTCATCTCCCTGTCACATAATACATTGTCCCTTATGCTTCCAATTTTCAACATCTTCTTCTGTAGTCGCTACTTTCTCCAGCATTTCAAATGGTCGCAAAGCCTTCTTTACCTCAGACAACAATATAAAACAGCACGGGAATTATCACTATTGCCGTGAAGAAGAACAATAGGAACAAAATTCTAATCCATTCCTTTTACTCTGACCTAGGGAAAGTCTAATCTCTTTCCTCCCTCCGTGTCCCCATTGTCTGATCAATGCTGGGCCTGCTAAAATTGATTTCCTGCCTCTGTTACTTCCCTGAAGTGATTTTGCTGCCCTGCTAAGCTACTTTGAGTTGCATTTTTACTTACTTGAAAGAACTCATCTTCTCTCAAAATTTCGGTGACATCTTACATGCTGATAATCTCAAAATCTTTATTTCCGTAGCCAGACCTACAGCTAACTATGCATGCATATCTCAAATCTTAAGTTCTGTGAGTCAAACTAATGTGTTTCTTTATTGTCTGCTTCGTAGCTCAGATTGTCTCCACGAGCAACCTTGATTTTACCCAGAAAACCAGTTAGAACACCAAGGCTTAGTCTACACAATTTGTTTTCTCTTACCTCCAATATCCAATTAGATCTCAAGTCCTAAAACAGATGAAGTCTAAAGCACTTCCAATAGTACCTCTTTCCCATAAATCTACTATACTGACACCAAAGTGGCCTTCCTAAAGAGCTTGTTTCTTCAGCTACTCTGTCTGACACTAGTCAGAAAATTTCCTGCACATCAGAAATAATACAAAGCACACCAGTTACAATGCATTTTTTGCCTATATGTGCCCGTAAACACACTACACCTGTCTTTAATGTTCTTTTGCCCAATATGCATATTCGCTTAAACAAAATACTACCCAGGTCCTGCAGTGCATGCCTGAAATCCCAGCATACTGAGAGGTAGAGGCAGGAGACTAGTGATTGCGAGCCCAGCCTGGACAACTTAGTGATTCAGCAAGATCGCAAAATTGAAAGTAAAAATTAGGCCTGGGGCTGTAGCTCAGTATAATGTCCCTGGGTTTAACCTCCAGGACCATATATGCACACAGACACCAAATTTGGGTATACTTAATTTTGATTCTTCAAATGTTATGAAGTGCAACAAAAAATAACTCTTGAATGTGTATGACCCGCATCTGAAAAATTCTCCTCCTATCATAGAATGTTACCAACCATCATAAGAGTTCTTGAACTTAATCAAATAGCTTAAAGTTCACAAATTTTTAATTTATAAGGTACATGTATTAATATCTACTGTAGTACGGGTGCTGTGAGGATTGAGTGGGATAGTACTTGTGAGGAGCCTTCCAGACTGCCTATCATTGAACTAATGCTAATTTTGTCTGCACTTTCTTCTCTAATAATAAACTAATTTCTGAGGGGACCATGGGACTGTGGAAACACACTGAACTTTGAGTTCAGTCTAGACAAATTCCTTCAATTTTCTGAATTTCCTTTTCCTCAGTTGTGAAAGACAAGGGTAACAAGCCAACTCATGTGAGTGTTAAAAGAAGAGACTTAGCCAAATTCTGTTCTCAGTTTATAGGTAGCTTTATTTAAGAATCAATATATTCTTGTAAGAATATGGCATTTAGTGTGTTTCTACCCTCATTCATAGGTACTTCGAATTTTCACTACTTCTTGGCTGCCATTGATGTAACAGAAAGCAAATCAATACCCATAAGGAAGTGAGAGGAATATGTCTCAAGCTCTCTATAAGTATAGAAAACAGAATAACCAATTATATTTAGTCCCTCCTTGTATATTTCTTTTCTTCTTCTTTTTTTAATTATTGAAACAAAGACTTAGAATTAGCTGGAGGAATGTTGGTGAGGAGCAGAATCTTGCTGATTCAAAAGGAAAATTACGTTTCTCGTGTGATCAATTGAGTTGATGCAGGAGTGGAGACAGACTCGAATTACAAGATGCAGCCCGCAGGGAGGCTTGGAAGATTGAAATAGTTAGGAAAGGAAAAGAAAAAATCTCTCTTCAAGGTCAGCATGAGTAAAGTTCAGGATGAATCAAGTCAAAGATTATACAGTAGCTATGCAAACTGTGTGTGTGTCTGTGTTTGTGTGTGTGTGTGTGTGTGTGTGTGTGTGTGTGTGTGTTTGTGTGTGTGTGTGTGTGCTCACGTGCATGTGTGTGAACTGCCTAATCTACCTAGGGTGGCCTGGCTTATTTTGGAGTTTTCATCTTACACTTTTTTTCAGATTTTATATGAACTGTCTTCATGGTTTAGTACTTCAGTGCTTGATATTTAGTCAATGTATGTGAAAAAAAAACATTTTCAGTAATTATCCAGTTACATAAGTGGATACTTAAATAAATAAGCACATTTCAGTGGGTGAAACATGGCATGTATATCCACTTGCCAATGTGAATTTTTAATTCTTGCCTCCACTCTCTTCAAGGTCATCTTTGCTATGACTAGACTGTGGAAACTTACGTCGGCCTGCAATGAACAAACCACAGCCTGGTATTAATTATGTGAAGAGAAATGAACCATATGGAGTAGCATCCTTTCTACTTACTGAAAGATAACTATTTTCTTTTGTGTGAACTCACAGAAAAATATTCTTAGAGGAATATTCATGTATACCTTATAATTCAAGTTAATATCATTTTAGATATTTTGTATTATTAAATATCACAAGTGCCTACTTGCTGAAATAGACAGATGCCCACATACTGAATAGTAGGCTGCTGTGAATTGTTCAATACAGAAAAGTCCTACTGAGATAAGTTCAGCAGAGAATTTACTAGTTCCCACTCTGTGAGACACCCCATCGGTACAGGTAAAGCAGCCGCAGAGTAGAAGTCAAGACTTAGCAAGGTACAACTGGAAATTCCAGCCAGAAGTCAAAGGCTGGCTGTAGCATGCATTTCCATTCTCAAACTGTGGGCAAGATTTTGAGATTGAAAATCAAATGTAAAGGTTTCTGTTCAGGAGTATCTTTTGGAATACTGTAGTTAGTGCAATAAAAAGAATTAAGTTTGAAGAAAATTGTTAACAAATATTGAGACTGATTTCTTTGGAGATTTTACTTTTTTATGTTAATTAATCATCAGAAAGTTAAATTTCTCAAAATGGTTCCACAATAGAAAGTGTTAGAATGGTTTCATTATTTCAATACTAGACATAATTCTGATCACAATTATTAAGAGCACAAAAGAGAAAATATTCAAGCTGGGAACTTTTAGTTGTAGACTGTCCAACTGATGGCAAAAATCTCATTCTAGAGCTTCCTTATTAAGTTGCCAAGGACACTGACTGTGAAGGAGGAAAGTGATTATTAGGAAGGAAACATCTTTGGTAAGATCATTTTTCCTCCCACTGGCCGTAATGGAAGCATGACACATAAGGATTTCCTCTTGAATCTGTTCAGTTTTCAATACAAAAAGTATACTTTGTCTCTTTGGCAGATAAGGCAGAGGATACAAAAATAAACAAACAAATTTTCAGCTCTCAAGATTTTGACACTTAAATCGTTTCTACCTGTACTGAAGAAAACAAAGTGGAAAGTAATGTGCATATTTTGGATCTAATCTCCATGTTAAGAGTCATGATGTCTCAAGCAAAACTTGCCTACTGAATGTCCTTCTTCTGTCCACTTACTAATCTAAAGAACCCTATTCGAGAAAATAAGATGCCTGGCGATCCTGGTAAGCCAGGACACAGGCAAAACAATGGAAAATCACTTGAAGATTGGTTTTCTTTAGTGCCTAGAAGAATCAAAGAGAAATAATACGTTTCTTGTTTTGTATTTTGGGGCATAAAATGAGTTGTTGAAGATTGCAGTAAACTCTGCCTGGCGGTGTTTATGCCCTGTGCTGTACCCTCTGCTTCAACCTAGGTTGGGCCTGCGAGGAGCTTTAACTATTAGAATATGGAAGAAATGACACTATTGACATTGGTTCATGCCATAAAATAAAAGTCTGACAGCTTTCATTTTTGCTATTTTGGGAGCTTTGAGCCACAATATAAGAAATTCTACTACTTGGCAAAATGTCTTCTAGAGGAGGAAAGAATCTCAGGTCCCAAAGGAGAACAGCAAACGACAGCGTGGAAGAACTCCAGGAACCCACGTGACCCTGGAAGGTAACATTGTTGCTGAGGACACAAATTCTATGTCTGTATCTTTTCAAACAATGTAGTAATGAATGGTAACATTTAGTTATAAGAAGTGAGATACAAAACTGTGATGTGCCAATTGCCTATAATCTTTCTACATATTTTTAAAAAGTTTTTTCCATTCAAGATTAGAAGAAGTTTGCTAAGAATATATATACATATATATATATATATATATATATACGGTGAGACAAGGCATCCTTAAAAAGGAAAGCAAATTATATAAAGGTATGGGTTTTTGTCTTTTCCTTTTATTTGAATCTCTTAGCTGTTTAACCATATATTGCATAGTTATTTGTAACAAATGTCAAACAAAAAGACATTGAAAGTTGAGCTGGTTGGATGAGTGGTTGTGTGGCCTGCCCATATGCCCACTCCTTCCTCTCCTCCACAGAACCACTAAGACTCCCAGGAACACAACACTGAAACCGCTGATTTAGGGAATAGAAAGAAATATTTACACTGGGAACCTGAGGTTAACTTATTTAGACCCAAATTAAACAACAAATGTTGGTTACCAGAAACCCCCTCCTCTCCAACAAAGGAAACACAATATGTTACAAATCATCTACTGATGAAAAGAAAACTCTGAACTTGTCTGGAGGGACAGGCTTGAGCTGTATTGAATTATTTAATTACAGGAAGATTCTGAAACATACAACCTTTTGTATAGATGTGATTTAGTCATGTCTAACTTGACAATTAAAAGTGACTTTAATTTTCACGACAGAAAGCATGGCAATAGCTGAAATTCAAATCACTGCATGCAAAATTTTTAAAAAGCTATGAAGAGTAAGAGGACCAAGAAAGTCACAAGAATCCCTTTAGCATTAGAAGAAAAAAATACTTTAAATTACATAAATCAAAAGCGAAATCAATTTACACAGAGCTAAGCCTTAGCCCCCTGTTACAAACATTTGCAGATAGTTGGCACGTTTGGAAACGCATAGAAAAGTTCTGTGGGAGAAAGGAGAGAATCAATAGATTCATATTCAAAAAAATTAGCTCAGATATAAAGCAAATTCTCAAATATAAAATGTCCTGAGAAATCAGAGCTTCATTTATAAGAAAGATACATTGAATGCAAAAAATCTTGATAGTTCTTCTGACAAAGAGTGTAAAAGGAAAGGTATAGGGAGGGGACTTTGAAGACAGTTTATAAATACAAAAGGAAATTTAGTATGCTCCTGAGAGGTATAAAATTTGACTAAGAAAGAATTCTTTGTTTTGAACTATGTAATACAGCATTATAAAGATATTACATCTCTCAAGTTAGGTTAAAACTTTAAGACACACTTGGAAGGCCGAGGCAGGATTGCACTGAGACCCTTTGTTACATAGTGAGTTCAGTATATTTGACTCTGGGAATTGAACTCAGGGCCTTGTGCTTCCTCGGCAAGTGCTCTGACCACTGTACTATTCCTCCAGTCCACTGAGATCCCCTATCAAAACTTAATAAAAAGTAGCTGAAGGAAAGACAAGGTTGAAATATCATTTAAAACTGTAAGTTTTTTGCAACTATGTAAAAATGAACATATGAAATGATGATAGAATATAGGTGAATGGATTCATATGCATAGGTAAAACAGAATGAAAGAATTATTTGTGAATGTATATGGGATTGTAAGAAAGTTAGCAAAGGAGATATACCACAAGTTACTCTGAGGGCAGCATGATACTCATACTGAATCAGAAAAAGGCATTACAAGAAAAGAAAACTACAGACCGATATTTATTACATAGATGAAAAACTCATCAAAATATTTGCAATTTAAGTTCACCGCCAACGTGCAAAAATAATTACATGTCTTTAAAGGTTGGTTCAATAATGAGAAAAAAATTAATGTAATTTTTCATATCAGAAAAAGAAAAATAAAGCAAGACAGATGTAGCAAGGACATTTGACAAAATTCAACGTCATTATTGACACACAAAAAAGATACCTCAGTGCATAAACAAATGGCAGAAAAACTACTTAGTGATAAAAGATATCTGTAAAAGATTCCAGCTAACGTATTTAAGGACAAGAAACTAGAGGAATACAACTAAGCCAGGCTGTCTCCTCTCACATTCCTTTTTCTCATCTATATTAGGAATTGTAGCAAATGCAATAGCACAAGAAGAAGAAATAAAGGATAAAAATTGAGAAGAAAGAATTAATTGTTCACAAATGATCTTACCTTCTATGGAGACTATCCGAAAGAATCAACTAAATATCCCTTAGAAATAATAAACAGTTACAGCAAGTTTGGTAGATGAAAATATATACAAAGACTTGCCTTTTCTATATACCAGAAATAAAGAGAACTTGAAGTTAAAAGCACACAATGATTCTTATCAATACTTCTAAAATCAAATATTTAGCTATCAGTGTAAAAAACATAATTAAAATACATTCAGTGATTATAAAACTGTCATCAACACAATCAAGTAAAAGAAGAGAATGAGTGCTGGGGAAGTAATTAATAATGTCATCCTGCATTTTATTTGAGGATGCGGAAATGTAAATCTGGGAATAAAATGAGCATAGAAAAATTTTTTTAGGAAAAATCAAAGTATGCATCACAATATTTGAAAATTCCTTTAGTTCCCATATAATTATTTGGCTTGAGGACTTACTGAAACTTAGATATCTTAAAATAACTCCTTTTTGCACACTTACTTTTTTGTATCGTTTTAACTAAGACTATCACTAGCTCCTGAACTCTATTAAATAAATAATAAAAAAAAAAAACCAACCTTTGCAAAGGGGGGAAAAAATCAGGAACCTCACCTGGTGAATCAGCTCTGAAAACTTAGAACACTTAGTATGACTCAGATTGACTTCACATCAACAACTATTTTTATGTGTATCATACTGATCAAGTTAAGTGTGTTGTTTGCTTTGTGAAGAAAAGGCAAAAGGAAACCACACAAATTGTAACTGATTAGATGTTACTGCAATTTACGTAGCTAGCGTTTGTGTGTGGGGGGTGGGGGGTTGTGGGGGTTGAGAGGGACTGTATATAATGTCTACATGAATATAAATAGACCTCACTTCAATTAGAGCTTATTATGTTCTTGTGGAAAAGAACGTTGGAAAGCCTAGAGGAGAGGCTTTACATTTTATTGTGCCTGTCTCCTCTTTGGGTAGAAACTGCAGTGATGCAGGCATCTTCTGCAATGCGCTGGGTACATTTTGTTCAATTCAACTCATACTTAACTCCTATTCTGCTAGTGGCATCTCACTAAATAGAGCAGTACAAACATCTTTCAGTATCAAGTGAATCTAATTGCTCACATTCAGACATAAAACCAAACAGGTTTATCCCCATCTGACGGAAGCAACTTTTCACATAGTGTCATAGACCCAACATGCGAATAAAAACAGCAGCCAACTTGCAAGTCATGACTTCTTCTTCCCCCGAGGAGGAAAGAGGAAAAATGAAAGTCCCTGGCCAACAAGAAGTGTTCGAAAGGAGCAATTTTCCTCACTTCAAAGAGATTAGGGTTCACACAGAGAGCTAGAAGGGGTGGCCAGTGTTGTTCTCAGAAAGAGGAATCGTTTCTTATGAAGTAAGAGAAAAGAAATAACTTTCACCAGCGGTCCCTAACATGCATGGACCTAGCCCAAGTCAGCATGACCTTCTTACTGATCCACCAATCCTGCCATGGCCCAGTTTCCTTAAAGGACGTTTGGATGAAGTCTGGCTGTTAATAAGAGCTTCCATCTAAAGGTGACCAGTTGCTGATGGGCAAGTATTTATTATTCAAGCTGCCTAAGGGAAACCAGGTATTTATACCTGAACCTCAACCAAATAAACTCACCCATGTTAAGTAGAAATTAAAATCTTTGCAGAAACCACTCAAAGATTCCTATCCTAGGATCAGATGTCAACATTTGAATAATTTGCGTAAGGGTAATGTAGTTCTTGGCCTTCACTTGTTCATTTTCCATTGGTTTAAAATAATGTACAAATAAACAATTTGCAAATACATATAAAATCTCAGCTACATGCCATAAAGCATTGGTAAATGTATATCATTTACCTCTATAAATATGAACATAATAATATAAGCAACTTATCAACAGAAACAGGTTTTAATTTCAGAAGAAAGATTTGGAAAACAAACACAGATATCTCATAGCAAAAATATCATTCACTTGGAATTCTCTAAGCTCCAGTGGTAATGGTTGCAGACTCCTTACCAGAACTTAACTGAAATTAATCAAAAAGACCACTTTGGCTTTTATCTCTCTATTCAACCTTCTTGTGTTAAAGAAGCTATAAAGCTGAAAATTTTTTGCTGCTTTTAAAAGGTATATTCTTGCCTACTCTGTATCAGACCAATCACTAAAAGCAAAATAGTGTGTGTGCGTGTGCATGTGTGTGTGTGTGTACTTTATTAATACATATGTATTTTATTTGTATATGTTTATTCATGTATATTCATGTATGTAATTGTACCTTGTTATTCATTGTAAGTGTGTTTATGTATTTTTACATTGACAAGCCAATATATGCACATGCAAGCAATTTTATGTACAGGCAATAGCATGCTACATGCATTGGTCACAACCTGGTCACTGATTAAAGCTCTGTAACTTTTGTCACTTAATAGTCTATTTGCACATTGTTTCATTGTAAGTTTCTATCAAAATGTACTTTATCGGTCTTTTCTTGCTGGACATGTAAGATACTTGCCAAGTCTAGGCTAGGGTAACCACATTACTTCAAATAATTGTTTTTAACCAATGCAATCTTAACAAAGTTGTACATGAGAGAAACTTCTTAATATTAATGTGGGAGAACAGGAGTCTTCTACTTGAGGTTGAAAAAGTGACAACTTGACCTTCATAGCTGTTGCAGGAAAACCTTCCACATTCCACATCAAATAAGTGAGGGGACCTCTTTTTTCATAACTCCCCACCATTAATTTTTAAATAAATAATTTTCATTTGTAGGTTTTTTTTGGTATGAATTCTTTTCCACATTAATTATATATAACTTGCAGAATATATATATATATATATATATATATATATATATATATATATATATATGTTTTGATTCTTTTTTATTCCCTTTCCTCTCTCCCCTCTCCTGTCTCCATGCCCCCATATCGTCAGTGATTTTGTCAGTGTTCTTTCTCTTTCAATTTCTTGAAAGATTTTGAAAAGCATTAGAGTTCAATCTAACCTGAGACCCTAGTAGAATTCTGTGGTGAATCTGTGAAATCCCAAGCTTTTCTCAGTTGGTGAAGGTTTTATCACCATCTCTTTTCATTGGTGGTACCTGGTCTAGTCGAGAATTTTGTATCTTCTCGATTCAATTTTAGTAGTTGATGTGTGTTTTGAAATGTGTTCTTCTTACTTCTTAAATTCATTAATGTATATGTTTTCAAGCTAATTTCTTATATCTCATTGGATTTTTCCTTTGTCTGTAGTAATTTGACTTTTTCATCTCTAATTGCATTGACATGGGTTTTGTAATTCCTTCTTTATGTGAGTGTAACATTAAATTTTTATTGTGAGTTTTTATCCTTTTGAAGAAAGAGTGATTTCATTCTTTGATCTTTTAGATTCTTTTTTATCTCAACTTCATTGACTCCTTCTTTGATTCTTACTATTCTACTAGTTTTGAATTAGATTGGGCGTGTTTTTCTAAGGCCTTGGAATTCATCATTAGGCTGGTTATTTGAGATTGCTCTGTTCTTTTCATATGTTTGTTTATAGCAATGAACTTCCTTGCTAGATCTATCTTCATTGTGTCCCATACATTTTATTGTGATGTGTTTCTAGTGTCATTTGATTCTAAAACCTTTTCAATTTCTCACCTATTAACATTTGTTTTAGTTAACCTTTTTATTTATTCAGGTGTTTTTTGTTTAATCTTTGTGTGTTTGTGTAATTTCTGTGGTTTCTTTTGTTGTTGAGTTCAAGTTTGTTCTGTTATGATCTAATAGAATGAATAAAATTATTTTGATTCTTCTGTATTTGTTTAAACCTGCCCGTGGCTTAGGACATAGTCTATTTTGGAGAAAGTTTCAAATGCTGTTGGGAAAAATGTGTATTCTATCGTTTATAAGTGAACTATTACAAATGTTGGTTAAGTTTATTTGTCCAATAATTAAGGTTTCATTATAATATGTCATTATTGTTGCTGCTTGTTTTTATCTAAATGACCTGCCTGTGGTAATGTATTTTAATATCCTCCATTACTATCTACACTAACACAAAGTTTTAATAAACATTTTGACATTTTTCAACCAGATCATTAAAAATAATAAATTTTAATATTTTGATGAAGATCAAAGGCACATATGCTGATATAAATTTTGCTTGATTTTAAATCACTTTTCTGTGGTGGACTATTCATAACCTTTGTCATCAATTATACTTTTGTTGTTGTAATTGCATTCTGTCATAAGAGCAAGTTAGTTCTCTTGTCTGGAATACAATTTGCAAGGATTTGTGCTTCAGTTTCCTGCTTTAATTTTGTTCCTGGTGGACATATATTTTTACCTTATTTAAAAAAATTTTACTTTATAGTTTTGATGTCAGCATCACATGTAGGAAGATCTTCTACAGTAATAATTTGCTTTATTTTTATATTTTTATTTTCTGTGATTGAGTCAAAATCTATTTTATTGTAAGGTGAAATGAGTGAATACAACTATAATTCAGATTATTATTCAATACTTCACAATGGTTCACATTGTGTATTAAAGATACAGTTTAAAAAGTCGCCTCATATAAACCACTCCAGTGCCCAAAAGAACTCAAAGGAAAATGTTGATCTTGTGTCTCCATAGCAGGGAAGGCCTCTTCTAGTATTGATTTCCAGATGTTCAAGATGTGAAGTGATATCTCACCAAAGCATTTGGCACAAAACTGTAGAGGGTTCCCAGCCTTCAAGCCATTGACCGCTGTCAAGGGTCCTTCGGCCTGATAGGAACTGGACTGCACAGAACAAGGCAAGCCGCTAGCCAGCACAAGAAGTTTCAACTGTATTGAAAGCTGCCCTCCCTCACTTCAGTGAACTGCGACCTGAACCCTGCCACCTATCAAAACCATAATGGCCCTAGATTCTCAGAGGAGCATAAGCCCTTCAGTGAAGTGCATATTCAGGGGCTCCTGGTTGTGTACTCCTGGTGAGAATCTAATTCCTGATGGCCTGAGGTAGAGATGAGGTAGTGATATACACCTGTTTCCTCCCACTATTCCCCACTCTCCATGCAAAGATTGTGGTCCATAAAGCCAGTCTCGGGTACCCAAAAGTTTAGGGGTGGTTGCTGGGTGCAATGAAAGTGCAAGGAATGTTTCTGAGGGTAATATTGGCAAAGATAATTTCAAAGTCATTGATGAGCAAATCCACCAACAAGATCGAATCACTCTTGGGATGCTGAGGAAACAAGAACACAGGAATGGTGAACAGGAAGTTTTTCTAATTAGCAGGTTAGTGGTTCATGTGAACAAAGATTGTGCCTATGTGTTTTTTATTAATTTTGTAAAAACATAGCCATATGGCTTTATTTAGAGCATACAGCAGCAAAACATTTACTTTTCCTTAAAAAGATAAAAAGATAAAAAGTTAAAATATAAGAACTAATTCAATGTCTGTGGTTGCTTCTGGTTTTCTAATTTCATCCCATGTCTTCTACTAATTAAAATTATATCTGCAACTGTATCTTTGGTAGTGTTAATTGATCACTGTGATTTAGTGGCCATTAAGAAATATTAAGTTATTGTTGATATTCTAATGCATAAACACAATTCTGTGTTCTGGTTTCTAATGTACTTTAGTTTTTATTTTCACATATTTTCAGCCTTTAATACCTATAGTAATTTTTTTAAAAAAACACTGTATTGTTATGAATCATTTTTTATTTAATGCAAGCTTAATAGGACTGACATATGTTTTTACGTTCCTTTGGAAGAAGTTTGTTTATCTCAGAACAGGAGCTGGGAAAAGAAACATAATGATCTTACTGTTTCCATTAAGTATAGATTACTAATGTATTATCTATATTAATAATCATGAGCTTAATTAAGCAGAGACATAAACTTAGATTTAATTTAATATTATGTACATTTCTTAAATATTTATTGAACACTTACTATGTGCATAACCTTCCACCATTATCTACTGTTGTTATTATGATCAAGGGTTGACAATTGCAGGGTCACTAGCCATGCACCATTAGTCACCGAATTACTCTATTTCACTGGTGCCACTACTCCCTCGTTCAGTTAAGTTTTCTCCCCCTTAATTTCTAATTGCATCAAGGATAAATTAGCAAGCATTTTGACAGAAAATATTCAAAGTAGGTGGAAGTGATTGGATTAGACGTTCTGACTTTCAAAGTCATATTAAATTTCTTAAAGAAATAAAGGACAAAAAGGATGTGCAGATATCCACATGAATATATATGTATACATATACATACATGTAACAGATAAATTCAAAAAGTAACATGAAAATCCTGAAATAGAAGTTAACAGCATGCATTAAAAGTAAAAGTTTTCTTTCAAAATCCTTCTATAAAAAGAACAAAGCAGTTAAGAGCACGTCCCCATCCTGAGAGCCCTGCCACTACTGCTCCATGTCGCTAGCTATGCCACTGTGGCAATTCACGGGAGGGAGGGCTAGCCCATCACCAAAAGACACAAGAAGAGACCCACCACCTAGCAACAACTCCAGCTCACATCTGGGGGCTGAGCTCTGAGGTTCCAGAGTGCTTACTAGCAAGCACAAGGCCCAGATCTCCATGCCCTAGAACCATGTGAGTGAAGTATGGTGGTGGTGGCACATGCCTGTCATCCCACCACTCTAGAGGCTGAGGCAGAAGGGTCGCCAGATTTCAAGACCAGCCTGGGCTACATAATGAACTCAGCAGCAGCCTGGACAGCAGCCTGGAGCTTTTGATTTATTTATTTATTTATTTATTTATTTATTTATTTTTTTTTTCTTCAAAAAAAGAAGTAAACATTTTGTAAGGTCAAAAAATTTTGACACTAATTTGAGGGTTAGTAGGTTCTGGACAGGAAGAAAGATAGAGCCAACATATGCAGTTGACTAATTGAAAAGACTGGGAGGCTGATGTGGGGTATTGAGAAAATGGGCTTTATGCAGAGGAGATTCACATAAGGGCGGTACAATTTCTTTAATTTATTCATCAATAAAAAAGTCTGTCTTGAGCAATTATAATGACCACAGTGGTTTGCAAGTTTCTTGAGATCAAAAAGGTGAATGTTATATTCTAGCAAAGGAATAATTAGAAGAAGAAAAAAAAAAACTCGCACAACTCAGGTAGGGTAGGAGGGAAACCATTGGTTAGTACACGTTTAGTACTTCCGAAAATTTACAGTAATTTAAAGTTAACATCTTTAGCTCTCAAAATAAAACAAAAATTGAAAAATAAATTACATCATGTTTGAATGTAATCACCAAACACAGTGTCCATCTATACATATATACAATTAATATGTATAGTATAATTGTGTCTCATGCAATGTTTCTGATATGAGTTTATTTGATTTGTTGGTTTATTTCTTGTTTGCCTGAGATTCAAATATATTTAGATATCCTGTGGTTTTTCCAGCAGCAGAGTCCAAAGTTCAACAACTCAATAGTTGCCTAAGTTTAGAAACACAATTTTATTTAGATATTGAGAATGAAACAAGCCCAAAGGGTACTGGGGCAAGTTTTTGCACTGCCAAGTCTTCCACAGCAATGCATTAATTTACGCTGCATTTTTTATTTTTATGATGAAAAACATAGTAATAACAAAAAGGCCAATGCAATCTACCAAATACCTGATTTTACCTTCTCTCCATAGTTCCGTTGCTGTCAGTGTACCAGAGCCAGCATAATTTCTCACCTTCAGCTATTCATAAAATCCTCTGAATCCTTTTCTGTATCATTTATTTATTTATATATTCACTCTATAAATATTTACCAAGCATCTGATAATTACCTGGTCCTATTCTCTGCTGGGAGAATGCAGTAAAGAATAAAGATGAAGCCATTTTACTGAAGGAACCTGGTTTTACGTGTGGTGGGGAAGAGATGGATCAGGATAGTATAGACTGTGACAGAAAGTAGAAGTGAGGCTGGAAGAGGGGGTGGGCACCTGGAAGGGGCTGATTTGAAACAATGATCAATGCGGGCTTCCTTGAGAGGTGACACTTCAGAACCCTGAAAGAAAAAAAAGGTGGCAGTCATGGGGATCCTTGGGGAAGTACACCACGATATTGGTAATAAGGGTAAAATTCAGTATTAAGACCTTTGTGAGAGCAGGGAGTCTTTAAAAACTGGGTGACCATAAAAAAGTTCATCTTTTACTCCATTGCTTGTAACTTAACTCATTAATATGGGATGCCCCTGTCTGTTTTGAAGAGAGGTGTGGTATTATCTTCCTTATCTGAATTATTTCCTAAGGACCATTACTCCTACAGTGTTGAGAGTGTATTTAGTAAACTAGATGAGATACCTTGATGCTTATGATACACACAAAACCAAACAACAATGCTACTGATTAAGAAAAGTATATTTCTGAATAAATTGCGTATGTAAACTCAGGTGATCTGCTGAAATACTTGGATTTGGAGGAAGAGAGAAACAGAGCAATTGGGGATGAGTTAAAAGGTTTTGGATGGGCAATTACATGAACAGATCTGCAATTTGCTAAAATTCTGAAGTCTGTAAGAGGAGGAAAAAGATGAGAAGGAATTACAAGGGTCTGGCACTGGATATATTAGTTTTGAAATTTGTGTTATTCGCAAACTGAAATGGTTGATGCACAGCCAGCAAAAGTAGAGCGGAGTGGAGGTATGGAGTTCAGAGCCTCGGTGGGTAAACGCTATTTTCAGCGTTTAGAATGGCTGGGATGAGAAATGCAGAGAATAAACAGGGGATTCATGAAGGAACCCTGGGGTCCCCTAATGTCAGAGTCTGAGAGACAAGGAAGCAGCAACCTTGTCAGGTAGGAAGGAAACCAGAAATGTGGTGTCCTAGAAGAGCAATAAAAATGTTTCTTGAAGGAGAAGGAGGAACACTGAGCCAAAGGCAGCCGCTAGGGTTGTCAGAGAGAGATTGGAAAATGCCATGGCGTCCGTTCTGGAACCCATGCTGAGATTTGATAGACCTCGTGATGATTCGGGAGGTGGGCCTTGAAGGGCTGTTTAAGTCGTTAAAAAGGATTAATACTATTCTTGTAATACTGGGTCAATTCTCCAGGTAGTGAGTGAATCTTCACTCACACAGGGCTGGATTTGTTACCAAGAGAGTGAATTGTAATAAAGCCAAATTTCCCCTTGTGAATTGTCTCTGTAAACACCTGGGCACTGCTTGCTTGCTACTTTTAGTTAGACAGTCCTCCATCTGATGCCACCACTGTGGCAACATGCAACCTCTCCCAGACTCAACCACCTCACAGGGGATTTTGAGCCTGCGACACCATGGGCTGGGTCACCTTCACTCCTTTACAGAGCACTGAGGATCAGATTCTTGTTGCAGCAACAGAAAGCTTACTAAGGTAGCTAGCTAGGCTCGACAAGCACTTTTAAGCAGTTGTGCTGGTTGCAAAGATTGGAAGGGTTGTCTCGGCAAAATAAGAGGAGAAAAATCTAAGAAAGCTAAATCTCACTGGATCCACAACTCTAGTCAGAACCCTCCCTTCCACCACATAAAAAAAAAAAAATAGAAATAATTGGTTCAGGAATTGGAAGAAAAAGCTAGAGTTAAGTTTTATGTCTAAACAATACCCTCAAATTTTTCGTATGCTCAATGGTGAGGCTTTGATGAAAGTGACTGGGTCATAGGAACATTATTCTCATCTGTGGATTAATCCAGTGGGCAATTCACACCAATGGGTTAGGTGACAGGAGTGTGAGGTAATGAGACGGGGCTTGGTAGACAAAAATGAGTCACTGACTATGTGACACAAAAGGTTATATTCTTGAATGCTTTTGGTTGAGTAATTTTCTTCTATTCTATTTCTGTATTTTTTTTCTAACTTGGAGTCAGCCAACCATGGATTGAACCTTCAGAAAGCATGAACCACAGTAAACCTCTCCTCCTCCCTGAAGTCGGTGTCAGGAATTGTATACCAGTGACAAGAAACGGCCAATATAGTAGGTCAAGGGATTGTTAGGAGGTGCAGGGATTCTATTTTCTATAAATACAAATGCTAAGACATTTCTGGCAATGTGTCTTTTTGAGACTGATTAGCTCTAACATATTAATGCATCTGTGCGACACAATCAGAGAGACAATTTCAGGTTCTACAGAGTATCAATCTATCAGACTGGAGGGAATTTCTAGTATTCTTATGAAACTGAAGAAATTATGCTAGAAATTAAAAATGTTTTAGTGAATAAACATTTTAAACTCAAGGTTATCTTGTTTGATTAATAGAACTCTTCTGGAGTTTTTATCTTGATACCAACTTACAACATGTAATCTCAAAACTATTTCTATGAGCTCGTGGTTATACTGAGGGTTGTCATGCTTGATTCTGATTAAAATGGAGCTGTGCCTTTTCTGTCAGTCTCGAGAATTGCACTACAGCTGAATCCTGGCCCAACTCCCAAGATCCATAGGGGTTAGCCACTTCTGAGCAAATAGCAAGGGCATCAACAGGCTAAATTTAGGCTTGCCCCAAAGGAGAGAGTTAGACGCAGGCCTGGCAGTAGAAGAAGCCAGACCGAGAGCCGGAGCCCACCTCTGCCAAGCCTTCGATTTCCCTAAGAACATTCAGAGCTGAGCCAAGGACTCAACAGATGGGAAGTGGCCAGTGGAGAGGATATAGGAGAGGCACACTGAGGGAAGAAGTTGGAGGAGGCCAGGAGATAAATGGCAGTTTGTCCTTACAGCCTTATGGGACTAATCGAGTATTCCATCTAAATTTGGAATCTTCACATTTGAAGTTTTCTCTAGAACTCCAGCTTGAAGAGTCCTTCTCTTCCTCAGTGTGCAAGAAAGATGCCAGTTATCATAATCCTGCCACATATGCCCAAACAGAATTAATGTCCCTGCCTGGCAGAACTAATGCTAGTAGGAGGATCTTGCTGAGGACATCTGAGGGACCCGAGGGCTATACCACAGTTTCATTATTGAGACACTAATAAGCATTTTGCATTTATTTTATTGAGTATATATATCTTAAAGCTCATCAAAAATAAGTACAGACATCTTTTCAAATGCTGATATTTAGTGTAGGGGTTTCTTTTCTAATAAAATTTAATAAGGAGTTACTTGCTTGGGTAAAGTATGCAATTTTGAAATGAATATATCAAAACATTAATAGCAAGTGTGGGATTATATTCACAACTGGGCCCACAGGAATATTGTACAATTTAATGACTCAACAATATGTAAAAACAAAATAAATTTTCTTGTGTTTTCATAATGCAACAAACTTACATGATTCTTTACAAAGGAATAAAACAACGTAGGAAATGTCATACAAAAAACGGAATAGAACTTTTGGGTTATTATATCTCTAAATATTGTAGATGTTTTCATTTCACAAACTGGAAAGAAATATTATAAAAATGATCTAATATTCACATCATGTGGAAAATTAAAATGCAATATTTTATTTCATTATGGTTCCAACTTTTAAAGTAGATAGCTGTACTATATTTTGAAATGTAAATATACCCACGTAATAGACTGACCGAGTTAAAGAAACATTTTCCTGGGAACTGATTTTATCTCTAAAATTCCCTCTTCTTATCTAACTCTGGGTACCAGCCTTAACTAACAACCAGCTAATACTTAATGCTTCCCAACTCTAAACAAACAAAAGTGACCTATGCCTGTGTGCAGGTTTTATGGAGCTAAGCAGATGTCTGAGACAGCTGATGGGTCAGAAAGTGCTTTGTAGCAGATAACAATACCGGAGCACACGGTTTGGAAACGTCTTGTCTCACTTTGCTTGGCCAGCAAATTCAGGGAGTTAACAATCAAACCCGCCTCATGTATTTAAACTTTGTGCAGTGGGTCATATAAACATTCTTTGAGTTAAATGGTGTAATAGATCTAAAAATCTCTTGCCCGCTTTCTTTTCTCGCTGAGATTTATCATGCTGAGATACAAATACTCACAGTATTTTACAAGACAACGAACTTGGCTTTTTCCAAGACCAGTAACTTTTGCTGATTAGTGGAAATTTAGAGAGCTGTAAAATGACTGTTTGACACAATCTTGGGACTTTCTGAAGTGCATTTTTAGAATATATTTCAAATTACAGCATGATCATGTTTCTAAGTCTAAAAATATCTGAATACGCATAATCATTCCAAAGGTTAAGCAGCCTGAAAACCTAAATTCAAGGGAACTGCTTGTTTCCAACAGATTGTCAACCCAGAAAAGTTGCAATATTTAGTTTTCATGTGTTTATTTCTCTTTTCAGCCTTCTGGGAAATGGGCCAGCTGGATGGAAGTTGGAAATTAGGGTTTACAAGTTTTAGTAATTCCTTCCTTCTTGTTTTAATGCAGTATGACATCGTTGGTCACATATCTATCTATTCTGCTCTTCAAAATTTTAGTTCCAGCCCTCTGGGGACATTCATGGTTTCTGAGAATTTCTTCTTTCCCTTCCTCCATTTTTTCCCTTAAAAATAATGGGATATCATCACTGCTTTATTAGCTCTAACAGGACAAGAAAATTACATTAGAATTATAGGGATTGTTTATTGCTCATCATTAGGGGAGTGACTAGGTTCAGGAGGTTGTTTTGTTTTGTTTTGTTTTGTTTCCTCTAGTGCCCCCAAATTGCCTGACAGGTCACGCTTTTGCTCAGGACTTTCTGTAAAATGTAGCCACCAAATGCTTTTTGGGATCCAATAGCATTCCTTTCTTCAGTCCTCGCTAAAGGGATTGAAAAGCAAATGTCTACTTACTTCATTTCTAACAAAGACTACACAATGGGTGCCAGTATATGAGGCTTTTCTTCTCCTCCAGCATGGGCATTATCCAAGAATCTTCATTCACTTGAGGTAATGGGAAGCCTCTTTCCTTGTTTAGACTATAATTCCCCCCATCTCACCAACTCCTCTCATTCTCTTTCTGGCATTTTAATCCTTACTGAGTTACCCAGGAATTAAATAAACTAAAATGGAAGAAAATGCTGATGTCTCTAAGCTGTGGAATGCTAACAAAAAGGTATCTTGTTGCCTTCCCCCTCCAGATGCGGACTCCCTTGTGTGCAGCATCTTCCACAGAGGGACTGAGGTTAGCTTAGAATCTTGGGAGGAGTCCCGGGAAGCCGCTACTCCCTGCCTGAGACATCCTTCCTCTGTCATTTATTAACTGAAGTTGTTAGATTTAATTTGGGTTCATCTGGCAACAATTTTCTCCTAGGGTTGAGAGAGTTTATTTGTTTCACTTTGCTTTGTTTTAGAACTAAAAAGTAGAACTTTGCTCCAACAAAGGCATTTTGAAGGCAGGCTCTTGTGTATTTGACTTTGCAATATTTGCTTTGTCAATACCAAATTTGTTAATATGCATAGATGCATGTCTTTGGTATTTGGGGAGAGAATGAAATGAAATTTATAACTTTTGAAAAAAGAAAAAAATCAACGTGTTGCAACATTTATAAAATAATCCACACATAAAGGAGGAGCATCTCTACTGAGTGCTTAGTGGTTGAATTTGGAAGGTAGGATATCCATTGGCCACAATGGATACTGACACGTACTTTGCATTTTTTTGAAAATTCCCTTGAATTTTCAAATTCCCTCATTTCTCTACTTCTTCACTTCATTGTAGTCTTCTAAACCTTGCTTCTTACTGCTTGTTCCTTGCATACTTTATAGGAGGCTGAGTCCCATTAATTTCCAAACTATCTAATTTCTTCACATTCCATCAATCAGTTACCTGCTCCCTGTCATTCAGGCACTATACAGAGAACTGTGCCTGTCATCCAGTAGGGCTCTCAAGCAATATCTGCTGAATAAATGGGTGAGTGAAAGAGTAAACAACTAAGGCCGTGGTATTAAGAACTGTTAATATCTTGAGGGCCTCATTAGCTCATTAGAAGAATTACTGTACCTCACAGTCCTCAGAGTAGACTACGTGGTCCAAACTTCAAGGTGCATCAGACAGTAATAATACCAATATTTTATATGATATATTAATACATACAGATGTTAATATGTACACTGGCAGATAGATGGATATAATATAAATGGAAACACATATACCCATATATACATTGATATATGGGCTTATATAGATATATATGTATATAATATATACACATACGTGTACAACTTTGCTTTTCTTCTCTGATTCCTCCCTCTAATTGGTGTTTCTCAGTGACATTTGATAGAGGAAAAATTCTCCTTTAACTTCTTGGTTTATATTTACTTACTTCCTGCAGCAAGTAGGCACTATTTTTCCCTTTGTTGTTGGTGATTAAAGGGAACTGTAGGAGAATGTGACTCGGAACAGAAGAAGGAAATTTGGTAGAAATTTTGAAGTATACAAAGGATTTAGGTTACAATTTTTTTATGGTTAGACTGAGCTACCTCACTTATTTTGTTCACGTAAACAGGAAGTAGAACCTCCTCGTTCCAATAGATCATGTACTCGTGTAACTCCCAAAGGAATTTTCCAACATTATTTGTTGGTAACGTAAGCCAAAATCACGGGCGATGTGAAGGAATGATGATTCAGGTTTATCATTGGACTATCATTTTTTACTTCCGTTTATGATTCTCTTTCTTTCTGGTTAATTTTGTCCTCCTAGTTAACAACCTTAGGAACCCATGTAATGACTATAATTTGTTACAGCTAACTGACCATTTCCCTGTGTGGATTAGTTTGAGGTTGCATGCGGCTCATGTTAATACACAGCAGCCTTTTCAAGGATGTTGAATTATGAGGTTTGCACAGCTCTTTTGAAGCCTAAGTTTATCCAGCCTTGCAATTTGCCAAGCTGTCGTCTTTCTTCTTCTACCAAGTAAGTAGTCTGCTAGTTTTTAACTCCTCAATCCTGAAACCTCATGCCTTTGAGATTATTCTTTGGCTTTTGTTTTTCAAAAGCTTCCCTTTTTTTGCTCTTAATGTACCTAATGTGATTTTCTTTTTATTTATCCCAGTCAGGATTGTAAGGCTTCTTGATTCTGAAGTCTGATGTCTTTTGACAGTTTTGGAAAATTCTCAGCCAGTGTCTGCTCAAATACGATCGCTGCCTGTTGTTTCTCTCCTCCCCTCCAGAACTCCAGTGATATTTCTTACTGGAACATTTGACTGCAACCCATATGTCTCTTGCCTTTTTATTTTCATATTTTCCACTGTATTTGCTCTCTGAGTAATATCAATATTTTCCACTGACCGATTCTACAGTTCAGCAATTTGACCCTCTACCCCATATGGCACCATCTACAGAGAGATTTTAATTTTTGTGATTGTGCTTTTGGTTTTTGAGGTTCCATGTGACTTCTAATTTCTGTGTCTGTGATTTATTTTGTTAAACATATTAATCTGACTCATTAGAAAAAATGTTGCCACCAGGTAATCTGTTGAATTCATTATTAATTTTCTTCCTTTAGATCTGTGTCTGAAGTGATTAGTGATTTTTAATTAAATAGTTAATCGTGTGTTTCAAAAATGCAGAAACCGTGCATGATATTATTTTCTTCCAAAAATTAATTCTTCTCTCATAGACAGAGTCAGGATTCTATCTATTAAGACTCTGTCAAAGTCGGAATCTCTTGTATCAGATTTGGTCCTTTAAGAACTTTAGTGGCGGGGATCGAAGAGGGGTTAAAGAACTTGCCTAGCAAGCACAAAATCCTGGGTTTGATTCTCCAGCACCACATAAACCAGGAGTGGTGGCACAGGTTTATAATCCCAGCAGCAGGGATACTAAGGCAGGGGATCTACCACGAATCCAAAGGTAGCCTAGCTTCGGCTCCATAGTGAGTTCAAGACCAGTCTCTCAAAAAGAGTGGGCTACACAATAAGACCGTGTCTCAAAAAAAAAAAAAAAAAAAAAAAAAAAAAAAAAATCTCTCAGTGTTCAGTGGTGAGCTTGAAGGCTTTATGGTTCTAAGTTTGAGAAACTTTCTGCTTATCTTCTTTAAATACTTCATGCTTGAACATTTTAAGAGTGCACCTGACATCTATTGTGGAAATCCACTGACACTAGCCTCATTTCCACAGGTCCTAGCATTTTGTTATCCCCATGTGCCATTTTGTTGTTGTTTTGGCTTAGTTTGGTTTTATATTGATACCTTTCAAGTCACCAGAAT